>OMPJ01046259.1:56514-112723 GCA_900312935.1 Carapus acus | reverse complement strand
CACTGACATCACTTGCTTGTTTTTATTCCTCTAATTGACCTGCCGGATGGACAGTTCTCATGTGCCTGTGCAAGTTGTTTGTGGAGCCACCTCTATTAGAAATCTTTGCCTTGCAGACCCTACATTCTGCCTTGGAATTGTCAATAATATAAAAGTGATTGCTTATTTTGCTCCTTTTCCTATTATCGCTCATCTTTTTACCTTTCCTGTCCTCTTGCAGCGTTGTGGGACCTGCTCTCTTTCTCCCTCGTAACTCCTCTCCCTCCCTCCTGTGTGCATGTGCTTGCTGCGTGCTGTGCAACTGTGCGTGTGTGTGACTCCAGCCCCTCCCCCCTCTGCTCAGCGCAGATACGGAGACGACGCCACACATATCAGCCAATCAAATGCGGCTTGAAGGGAGCGAGAGATAGAGGGAGAGAGAGAGAAAGCGAGAGAGAGAGAGGGAAGCGAAGCGGCTCACAATTAGGAGCCGGCCTGTCCAATCAGGAGCCGGCTCCCGTCGTTCATGTCAACGAGCCGGCTCTCGGAGCCGTTTCGTTCGCGACCGACACATCACTACACAGCTGGAACACTACCAGTGATGACAGACTGCTAGATATCTGGGTCCTGATAGGCATACTGTGCCTCTCTCTCTCTCTCCCTCTCTCTCTATCTCTATCTCTCATACATTCATGATACCAATTCCCCAAATATCAAATGAGCAATTGCCATTATATAGTAAAACTTAAAAACAACTTGAACCTCTCTCTGGTGCATTTGGGTATACAGTCGACCCTCAATTGTGCGGACTTCACATGTCCGGACTTTCAATTGTCCGGACAACGTCCGCCTTCCGGACTAAATGTCCGCTCCAGCCGCTCCAGTCCGAAGAATGACAACTTTGACCGATAGGTGGCTCTCGCGGCAGACGACGCCACCAGCGAGGCAGCCACGCTTGCGCGTATAGGCGCAATATAGGCTGTTTACTGTACAGTACTCAGTTTTCAATGTCCGGTAGTCAATTTTCAATGTCCGGACTTTTTCATTGTCCGGACTAGGTCCAGTCTGTATTTGTCCAGAGAAACGAGGGTCGACTGTATAACAAAAACCTCACAAATAATGACGCTGTGCGTAAAAAAAAAAAAAAGTACCGCTCCTCTGGTTCTGGTTTAAGCAGACTGGATTAGTGCGCCGTACCCTTCACCTCTGAACTGAATATTCACGCAAGAGCAGCTTCAGTTCACGTATTCGTTGTGTTCTTGTGACAATTATGTTATCATGCTGCTAAACTGTTACCTTATTTTAGTGAAATTGTTCAATGTGCACTCGTAGGATGACAGAGGGCTGTCGAAGTATGATAGTTAAGGGTTACTTCAAATGCAAATCCCCTCCAAAATCCGTCAGTTATCTGCATTTTCCTATGCATGTGACTTGTGCGCAGATCGTGGAGCGTAAAAACGTGGCTGACAACCGATCCATTAAAATGTGCAGTATGTAGAGACAATGTATATACTTCAATTGACATACAGCATATCAAGATAATGGGAAAAAAACGCTTTGAGTTACGCGTTTCAACATCACAGTTCGTGACTCTGTGTGCAGTTAACATCTCAATTTACAGATTGTTGAGGCACTCGATCGAATGTCTACCACGGTCGAGAAATTAAAATATTGAATTTCAGTGTTTTTCAATAAATAATTTGTATAACAACGCGGATGTTTTACAACAGTATTGGCAATTGCTGACGATCCTCAATATTTCTGAACACTGCAGTAGTGTATCTGAACACCAGAGTGTGGAACATGGGGACGCACTCACCGTTCTGAGCGCGAGCAGACAGCACCGACATGCAACCGAGCAGCCACAGCGCAGTGTCCATTGTGGAGGTGTCCTCAGTGTCCGCCACTGTTTCTGATCCACATGAGCGAGGGAGATAACCGTACACGAGTCATTTATGTGTCACGCAGGCTCTCTCTCCATCCCACTTTCAACTAGTGGTGGTCGGATCAATCCAAAATGTCGATACCATCAATACCAAGTCGGGGTCTGGATCAAATCGATATCACCCTGGTGAGATCGATTCTTTAGTCAGAGTTCCGATTTTTTCCACAATGCGGACTGTGGACTCGCCGCTCCTGTGTGGGGGCAGAGCAGGCCACTTTGTGCCTGCACACCTTTTGTGTCTAGATGTTTTGCCGTCACTTGAGTCATCACACGTGACAAAGACAAAAAAAAAAAAAGAGCAAATAAGCACTGCTGCAATATACCTGAAAAAAACTAACATCAAATTAACGATGAAGAGGAAAATTAGAATTTGACACAGTTTGCGTCATTCTGAAGATTTTGTTGAGTTGAGTTTGGTGGGCAATTGACAAGGCGCGGACCCTGGTATGTAAGGTACTTTGGATTGGAAGTCCAATGTCTACCCAAGATAGGGTTGTGTACAGAGGCGGAACAAGTCAGTGCTGGGCCGGGTGCGGGGGCACATAACCGGGGCCCCCCTTTATTGAAAAGTATACAGTAACACAGTACAGACTGTGTAATGATTAGGGGTGGGTAAAAATATTGAAAAATCGATGCATCGCAATTATCTCCCCTTCGATTCGATATCGATTTAGCACTACCGCTGAATCGATTCACCCCCTGGCGCAACATCTTGTGAATCGCGTTTTATGTACGGAAGCTGCAGGCGTCCGCAACCACAAAATGGCAAGCGGTGGAAAGAGTTCCGTTGTCGGGAACTACTTCCAGTTCCCACTTAAGCAGGGAACAAAGCGACAAGAGTAAAACGATAAACTGAACCTTAAGAATCAAAATCGAATCGAGAGGTTCCTTTCAATACCAAGCCCTAATATGTACCATTATTGTGTTAATGCTTCATATTCAAATGTTTTATTGCTCAGAAATGTTGTGAGTTACAACACAATTGCCAAGAGAAAAGAAATATAATTAAAGATTGCATGCACTTTAGTTTTAATTCAGGACTGTCATATTTTTTACTTTTGTATTCCATATTCAGCACACATTATTGCGCTAATTCATGCTATTGACAGATGTTTTAGTGCTAAAAAATGCTATGATGTACCTTGGCTGTTCATATGGGCATGAAAAAAAAATATTTTGAAATTAAATTATCAACATTATCAATTATTTGTGCATTTCGACTTATTATTGAATCGATATCGAAGTGTTTAAAACAATATCGAATCGAATTGTTACCCAAAGAATCAAAATCGAATCGGATCGTGAGGTTCTTAACAATACCCACCCCTACTTGCAACCCATTTCATTGCTTTTGTGTGTAGGTGGTGTTGTTCTGATCCACGGGGAAGTGGTACATCGCAGTGCCCAGAACATGTCAGACGACTCTCGACATGTCTATACTTTCCATATTATGGAATCCCAGGATACACAATGGAGTCCAGAAAACTGGTGAGAAACACAATTCCAACTTTGAAAATCTGCACCTATACACATGTATTTAACTACAGATCCAAGTTTCCATTCAGTGGACCAGGAGTTGTAGCTTAGGTAGGGCAGGTTGGAGTACATGTAGAACGCACCTCAGGAATGTTAAGTTACACTTTGATAGAGACTCTTAAATCATACCCACAGGGGAATCTCAATAAGTTAACATTGAATAGCCAATATTGCAATACTGTGAATGAGTTTTACTTAAGGCATAAAACATCATCAGAAATATGAATGACAATGTGCTTTCTGAAATACTGTAGTTTACACTGTAGTTTCAATAACACATCCATCTCATTCACATCTCAATCGTTTGTACCTAAAGGTTGCAGCCCACTGAGGAGCTTCCTTTTCCTTCTCTCTACACAAAATGAAGGCAGCATTCAATCAAGTCTCTTTGTGAAAATGGACCAACTTGGAGGAACACTACAGCCACTGTGTTAATATGTTGCCTCACTAAGGAACATCCTTAATGGAGATGAT
The DNA here is from genome assembly GCA_900312935.1 of Carapus acus. NCBI lineage: Eukaryota > Metazoa > Chordata > Actinopteri > Ophidiiformes > Carapidae > Carapus > Carapus acus. The sequence goes on along the minus strand of OMPJ01046259.1, from coordinate 108,789 downwards.
CTTAACTTTCTGGTTGGGTTTATTTTCATAAAAAAGGACTACCATGTCAAGACCAACATGTCAATATGAATGTGAATAATTTGTTTGAATCTTGTTTGATGGTGAGTGCTCAGATAAACAGATTCTATTGCTCAGGGACCCCTAACAACAAAGATGCACCATCTTCAGAGAATGGTGCTTCAAGGGGTGGTTGGGAACCTTGTATCCTCAGTCAGAGGCAACCATTTCCAGTGTTCAAGTGGGTTTGTTTGTGAAGACATTTTGTAGACATCAATACCATATTCATGGACAAGTACAAAACACAACACGCAACACCCAAACCCATTTGATTTCCACATCCAAAAAAAAAAAAAAAAAAATCTGTTAGAATACATTTAAGTATAGAGCATGTAAATAAAAAGTCAAACCTGCCACTCACATAGATTCCCACTTGCAATCTACAAATGGTTGTTAAATAAATACATTAAAAACAGCATTGGTCATCAATTCATGTGCAACTCTACATTTTCAGAAATGCAATGATATCAGAGAAAGCAACAAAACAGAATGACCAGGCAAATTAGCATCGGACGAAGGCTTGAGAGGCTTTGCAAAAGAGTACAGACTGCTTGGAAGGACGGGAAATGCTTTTGGTTTGCCTCATGAACCTTGATATCCTCCAGTGATAACGAAGATATACAGATAAAACCTGGTTTCAGAAAATTAAGTTGACAATTATTGCTATTCAAGATAGCTGCTATTTTCATGATTTGATCCACATCTCTGACAAAAGTATCTAAAGGTTAGAGAGGTCAGTGTCACACGCGCACACAGTATCAGTGACTTAGTTTTAACAATTAAATAACTGCAAAGAATGAATATTAATCAAACTGAAAATGTTCTCACTACAAACTGCTGTGGGGACTTCACAATAGCGACATGCTTATGAAAGTTAAAACGGACCCTTAAACGAAAACACTTTTAAGGCAAACGTACTGTACAGCAAGTCCTTTCTATTGCCACCAAGAAGGTCAAATGATATGTTAGTCAAAAACAGAAAATTGCTGACTCTCAGTAAGGTTCTTCCAAGGCAAAGACTCTCCATCTACAAAGAAAAGACAAAAAAAAAAAGAATACCATATCCATTCCCGAGGATCCACCCCCCCATGCCCCAGTGATCAAAATGAGCCATTTATAGCACAGTCTGGAATTATCTCTGTTTGTGTGTCTGTGAAGGACATTGTCACACTATGCTAAATTCCATCTCCTGTTACATAATTCAGGGGCTGTTGGTGTCAGCATTTGTACCTCAGTGACACGCAGAGAAACAGTACACCACTGCTGATATTCCTAATGCCCTGCGCCAACTTTCACCATCACTGCTCCTACACTATCTCAGAGAACTTAATTCGACCGTGGTAGAGGGTCTGAACCCCCCCCCATCATGTCTTTCAAAGCAACAGCAGGATGAAGAGGTAGAGTGGGAGGAGAAGGTTATCTATCTGGGATGTGTAGGCCTCCAACATGGCCACTAGAGTGATGGAGCCCACAATCCACGAGTAGCTCGAGTTCAGGTTGATGCTGGCATCAAAGATGAGGAACAGTGCCACGGCGATGATCTGAGCGAACACTGATGTTGCAGTCCCCTCCATGGTTTTCCTTGTGCCAGGCCAGCGAATCTCCCCCATGGCGCTCCCAAACACAGATGCCACAGTGTCTCCCACTCCCACTGCTAATACGCCCGCATAAGGTACCAAGCCGCCCGCACCTGAAAGAATCCCCTTAGTCGTGCAGGGTCCGGGAAAAAGCCATATGGGCAGAGACATGCCCAAGAGCAGATAGATGTGCGTCAAAATCAGCGGGCCACAGTCCCGCTCATCCAGGAACAAGGTAAGCAGCTGCCTGAGCAGTTGACCTACCGGCCGGATTCGAAAGTAGCGGACATACTCCAAGAAGAGGAAAACAGCTAAGCAGCCAACAGCCGCTACATGGAGCAGCTGCCTGTCGTATATCAGCCCCGGCACGTATGTGGCCACCACGATAAAATGAAAGTACTTCCTGACCACAGTTGAGGCCTGGTACTTCTTGGAGCCCGAGTGGCGCTGGTAGTTCTGGTGCAAGACCACGCAGGTGGCCACCACAGCCAAGAAGACCCAATAACCAATCAGGCAGAGCCTTTTGTCATTTAACGTGATAAAATCCAGCAGCCACATGATGGGGTGACGTCCAATAAACAAGGAAAGCCAAGGCAGGAGAATTCCTAAGGATAGAACAGCTGTCATCATGTGAAAGAAAAGCGATGACACCCAGGTCTCCGACTCCATGAAACAGAAGAGAAGAGCAAAGAAAACCCCCAGCAGCAGGGAACCGGCCACAACGACCGGCAAAAAATAGTTCACCGGATCACCTTTGACCTCGGCCAGGTTCAGGGAGCGCTTGATTAGCTGGTTGATAATGAAACTGATTCCTCCCACAATAAGGAGCGCCTCTCCTGGGGTGAAGCAGCGGGGCAGCAAGTACAGCACAATCAGGCTGAGATAGACAAAGATCAGCAGGACCTCCAGGACTTCGATCACCTCAGATACAGTCAGTGTTTGTTTCGTTGTGTACAGAATCGCACTTCCAGCCAAGCCGGCGATCACGCAAGTGTTTGTGGGCACTGGTCTAGTGATTCCCAACGCAATGAGTGATAGGAACAAAGCCAGCATCATTCCAGTGATGGTGATCACCATGGAAAAGCGCTCGAAGTACACATTCCCTGAGGCGGAGCACCTTTCCCGCAGCGCCAGGCCCAGCAAAGGCATTACCATGGAGGCCGGAACGATGCCACTGTTCGCAGCTGGACGGAACTGGAACACAGCAGCTCCGGATCTGAGAAGCCGGTCCCATTTGTGCTGCACATAGAAAGCCTGGATGACGAGGGCCACGCTGCACCAGGAGTGCTGATTCCACACGGCCATGTGGACGCACAGCACCACCGCCAAGACCACGGCCGACTCCACCAGGGCAGGGTTGATCTGCATGGCTGCAGACGGGGAGTTTCCAGAAATGGAGTAGGAGGGCAGGGTTTCTTGAACAGATGGTCTGTGGCAATAAAGGCGCTGCTGTGTCAGTTCCTCCCTCTGGCACAACTCATTAGGGCAGCATTCTTCATCCTGGAACTGTGTAGAAGCAGAACATTTCAATCAACTACTTAGTTACATCAGAACAGCTCCTTTCCCCAATGGCCAAGAAACTCATATTTATGTAACCATGAAATTATCTCCATTATGTTCACAGAGAGAAATCCTCTATGTCCTCACGTTGCTGGTTTGATTCTGACAGTATGAGACGGCACACAAAACTAATTACAACTGATGTATTTGGTCTGCAATGAGTGTCCGAATAAGTGGGTGGCACATTGTTACTGAGTCCTTTGGATAGCAGTGCCACACAAACAGTCCATTTGCCTTTCACATGTATGTGATGAATCTTAAATTCAGCTGTCAGAATCTTAAATGGACACAGTAAACTCCATCCTGTGTCACAGAGGCTAGTGTCTCACTGCTGCTGCACTGTTAATGTGTTATTGATAACCTTTACAGCTAAGATGAACCTTGCTCAGAATTATTAATTGTTCGCGTCACCCTGGTTGTTTGCCCCCCTCTGCTCATTCCAAAGTCCAGAATGAAGGTTAGTGCCTCTCGCTTGTGGACCACAATGGCAGTGACATACTCTCTCAAGCTCTTCTTTCAATCAAGTCCAACAGATGAGCAATAAAGCAGGTTTATTTCACCCATAATTACACGCCTTGTGGCATTGGAGGGCCAGATGTCATGTGATTCACCACAAAAAGTCTGAAGCTGTCAACACGGCTGCAATTAGCATTATAGTATACAGTACATCTATTCTTCACCGTTTCCATCCCTGAGTAGGTTGATGTTCAGGTGTTATTTGTCTGTGATAGAAATAGTGATTGTGATGCTCTCCCACTCAGCTGCTGCTTTGTGCTGCTTGTTTGTTTCTCGGGCCTCTGTAAGGGAGTACGACACTGGCAAACGATGCGGCATTTGCACGAAACGTCAGCGATTGAAAAATAAGTAAAAGTATAGTAACGTGGCGTCTATGGACATCACATCATTGTAAGCAGCCCGGCACTCAGGGACGATCCTGCCCGGTTAGCTCTCCCGACACACAGACACTCACGTCTCGGGACCGTTGCAGAAAATATTTCCTACCCCAGGTCGGTGTAGATCTACGTACCGCTTCCCTGTCGCGTTGTTCGGGGACAGAGTGCGAAATATGCGGTGGTGTCAGCGTCGTTTCCCCGTTCTTCTCTCCTTCGCCCCCTCTTCCGCTGCCCCTCAGACCAGGCAGGAGGGAGCCATGTTTAGCGCTCTGATCACGTGGTACTTGATTTGACACATTTATTGTACAGTTCAACAATTGCGGTTCGTGTTTTTCACTCTTTTTGATCCGGACAATCGTTGTTTATTGCTGACTAATGACATCTTGTCAATTGCACAGCTTGAGTCACTGCGTATGACCGACTGACCTTACTTTCGTTAAAAACAGGAATATACTGCATTACCAGCGATTGACTTGCTTTTTAATTAATCCAAATTTTCAGCGACTTCGTTATATTTTGCGCTACCAGTCAAAAATAAAATACTGCACTTAGATATGAGATGATAGAAAAGATAACAATGAATTGTCGCACATCAATGATAATAACTATGATAAAGTGAACAATGAATAATAATTCATATAATATGAACAGTGTCAGTCCCCAAAGAAAATTCCCGTGTGTTAGAAATATCCCGTCTGTGATTTAAATCAACAAGCAAATACGGACAAGAGAAACCCTTAAATCAAAATTCTGCCAGGTAAAAAGAAAGAGAAAATAATGTGGGCAGATAGTGGGGAGCTGGAGCCTCGTGAGGAGGCGTGGCCTCACCGATGACGACACGGCGCAAAATGGCGGAATCGGAGGGATGCACAAGGTAGGCAGGAGACAGTAAACTTTTTTCCTCTCACGCGGCGACACGACAACGTTTCACAACGCAGTAAAATACACAAGCCTCTGTCAGTACACATCGACGTAACGCACCGATGACACAAACACTAACAAGCCATTCACCGGGCTCCAAGTTATTGGCGCCAGCCGTAGTTAGCCTAGCCGCTAGCTACGGAGCTGTTTTGAATGGTTGGGTGAGCGCGACGGTGAGACAGCGAGCCGCCCGTCTGGGGCTCCACAGAGCCTTACCTCGGGTCGGCGCCTTTTGCGGCCCCACAACTCTCACTACCAAGCCGATGTTGTGCCATTCTCGGCCTAAAATCTACACTCCTTCCTCAAGTGCCTGCTGAGATTTTTAGTTGCTTAATTGCATACCTTGCGCGTAGATTAAACGAATAAATCAGAGTGAAAACTCGCTTTTGTCAAGTAATAGGAAGAGGTGCGTGTGTGCAACAGGTCGATGTCAAGTCACTGGAAAGCTCACATAAAGTATTTCAATTCATTTTTATTTTCATTTTAACTCTTAATCGTAATATACTTTCAGTCTATGATTTGTCTGCCAGCTGTGGGTACATTCATTTGTAACAGATGAAATTCTAACGTTCACCTTCATCAGACAGCATCACTGGTATAGTATTGTTAAGTGTCTGGATATGACAGACAGATTCATGCTGTGCAGTTTTAACTGACAATCAGGACACAGCACTTTGAACATACAGGAGCTTACAGGACCTTAGCATTGAGTTCAGAGATAGGACATAGATGATGTTCAAACCCCAAGCATCTGTTGGTCTTTACAATTCAAGCATTGGTAATTTAATTTTTCTTGAATTCTCCATAAACTCTAGTGAGCCGAATAGATGAATTGTTTTTGTTGCTATTGATTTGTGATGACCCGCTAAAATGTTTTTTTTTTTTTTTGCCGTTAGGAGCAGTCGAGAATTATGGACAATACTCCTGGGAAGATCTGCATTACGAGAACCGGTGGGTTTGAAAGTCAACTATCATTATGGGAGATACTGCATGTGCTTCAAGAGCACACACACTACATGTGCAATGATTCACGACAATGCTAGAATGTTTGCTCCATCACAATGTATGCACATCTAATGGTCTTCACTAAAAACTGTTGTTTTGTACTCTGATAAAAGGCCCAGATTGAGGCAGAGCTCGACCGAAACTGGGACAGACTGCATCAGGGACTCAGTTACTTCAAATCACCAAGGTACAGTTTTATTATAATGAGTGAGATGCAATATCTACAGAATCATGATATGACATAACATGAAAAGCAGGTTTACATTGCTACTCAATGTTCCAGTGCATCCTCTGCTGCGAAAGTGAAAGATAACAAAGATGTTGCAAAATCACTCAAGGACTTTGGTTTGCGCATCAGCAAGCTTTTGGTGAGAGTTTAAATTGTTTAATCATCTGACGCAATATGGTTTAAATCTGTATCTTTTTAACATTACTATTTGCCTCTTTGTTATTTGTTCTGTATGTACTATAGGGTCTTGATGAGCAGCAGAGTGTGCAGCTTCTACAGTGCTACCTACAGGAGGACTACAGAGGAACGCGTGACTCATTAAAGGTTTGTGAATTGATGTTTTTTTAACCACTCTCAATTTTGGACGCGTATTGAGAATCTACGTATTATATATGGCTTGTTTACCTAACTGTACTGTTTCTGACATACCTCATATCATATAGTTGCATGGTAACAATTAGTTTTCTTCCAGGGGGTCCTCGAGGATGAACGACAAAGCCAAGCACTGCTCCTCAAGGTCGGTAAAGGAGACCTGCTGATGTTCATTCAGGCAGACAGATGTGTTTCATGCAAATCTTCTCAATGTCTTCATGCATTCATAGGTTGCTGAATATTACTTTGAGGAGCGTGTGTGTCTACTCAGATGTGTCCTGCTCCTGCTGACATACTTCCAGGATGAGCGACACCCTTACAGGGTAAGAGGAGGCTGAATTTTGAGAACATCAACAATGGGAACTCAATTGTGAACATATAATTTCTTTTTGAGATTGACTTTCATCCTGCCAGAAATGATGACATTTTCTTTTGTTCAGGCTGAGTACTGTAACTGTGTGAACAAACTGGAGAAGGACTTGATGAGCAACTACCAGTCCCAGTTTGAGACTCTCTTTCAGGCAGAGGCGCCAACATGGGAAACCCATGGAAACCTGATGGTACTAATTTAATGAGAATTTGCTTTAGTAAGGTTATTTATCGAAAATTTGTTGCCCATTATATGATGTATGTTCCTCTGTTTTCAGACGGAGAGGCAGGTATCGCGATGGTTCCTCCAATGCTTGAGAGAGCAGTCTCTGCTGCTGGAGATCATCTTCCTATATTATGCCTATTTTGAGATGAGCCCATCTGACCTGCTGAGCCTCACAAAGATGTTTAAGGAGCAAGGCTTTGGTCTACGGCAAACAAACAGACACCTTGTGAACAAGAGCATGGATTCACTTGTTGATCGGATTGGGTAAGCACCCCAATATTCTACCTATTGTAAATATGAGAGCAAGAGATTTCTTAGTGAGTGCTGTTTTCCCCAAAGTGATAGATAATGACCAACGCTGATATTTTCATGAAACCGATTGATCTTGTTAGGGGGTGTTATCGTTGTAAAGAAACCATAAGAGAAATAAATTTTTTCTATGTATTAGTACTGAAATTCCCTCTGTTTGTTGGGCCCACAGATACCTGAGTTGTCTCATCCTTATTGAGGGAATGGACATCGACTTCCTTCACAAGTGTGCTCTGGAAGACTGCACACCGCAGCATCAATTCTCCAATAATATGGACGTCATGAAGGTGTCAAACATCGGCTCTGAGAGTTGAATAACAGCAGTATCCCATAGCAGCAGCACAGAATCTGACTCGCAGTCCATTTTAGTAAATGCACCAGTTACTTTGTACCCACGCAAATTGTATTGACACTGAATTCATTTAGTTCTGAGTGAAATTCAGTGCAAAAGTTATCATACCCAGTACAACTTCAATGGCATACATGTGACTACAAAATGCTGGAGGTTCTTTGGTCTGCCCATGTGTAATGCGTGTATTGTGTTTTTTTTTTTCCGTGTGTTGAAACTTGACATCCTTGTGTCCTCCAGGAAATGGATCAGTTGTTGCTAACCTTTGGTGACATCCCCCACCACGGGCCAGTGCTGCTGGCCTGGGTCCTACTCAGACACACACTGAGACCTGAGGAATCCAGTCCTCTAGTCAGGAGGATAGGCAATACCGCCTTGCAGCTCGGCGTGTTCAAGTATCTGTCAACTATGCTGAAAGGCCTGGGGGTCTCTGGGAACAATGTGAGGATGTGCATACTGTTGGAATGAAAATGTACATTACCCCAGCTAAGATAAGGTTTTTGGAAGTGCCACATTTAAAATCCTTTATGATTCACACATATATTTCCCACACAAGAGGTACGTCTGCCATATCTTAAATTATTTGCAGGCAATATGCAAACAAATACTCTATGAATGACACAGACGGGTTAAAGAAGGAGCCATGCCGTGGGTTATTTTTAAATCTGCCTTCCACTAGAGGCTTTGAGTAAACATCTGCCTTACAATAGAAAGTTGGTCAAGTTTAAGTGATAATACCAAGATTTGTCACCGTGAGCTGTGCCTCATTTCAAAAACTGCTGAAGATGTGTATTTACTGAATGTGCATTGTTGAAATTCTTCCACTACAGTGCACCGCAAGTACAGCAAAGATGTGCATCCATGGCCTCCTTTCCTTTGTGGTTACATCATTTGAAGAGGAAAGCTTGCAGGTATGGATCCAGAATTGCACACAACTGTCATGTAAACGTCCAGACTCACCTTAATGCTGGATATTTGGCATCATCAACAGGCTGATGGTGTGGCATCACAGTGCTCCCACATGATTGACACCGCCTGTGAGGTGCTCTCTGCTCCTAGCCTAGCTGAGATCTTCTGGGAAATGGTGAGTGCTTCTATGACAGGTGAACGACCAAGAAATAATAATGAGATCTGAAAGAACGACCAAGAAATAACAATGAGAGCTGAATTTTAATCCTGTTCATGCACATTTCTTTTATAGAGGCCCAACATGGGATTGGGAATTATCCTGGACAATGCTGTGGGGATGTTCCCGCATAAGATTGGACCTCTGTTACAGCTCCTAACTGTGCTCCTCTCAAATAAGCCAACTGTGAAAAAGGTAGCTGAAACACAAATCTTTTCAGGGCTGACGTGGCTCATGGGATTTTTGAAATGGAATTGAACTGGCAATAATTTCCTCTGTATTAAATAATGACTGATGTGTCAATTTGCCTCTCTCCCTGTGTGACAGGTTTACAATTTTTTGGATAAGATGTCGTACTACACACAAGTTTACAAGCACAAACCCAAAGATATAATTTCCACGGATGATGAAACCTTGTGGAGGAGGCAGACGCCAAAACAACTCTACCCACTTGGTTGGTTTAGAGCACTGTGGCATTTGAGTCTTTTGAAATGTTAAATTCCCTCGTTAAATCTGATTTTATATCAAGTCTAAATGTTGCATAGGATGTTTTTATGATATCTAATTTGTTGTGTCTGCTTTTTGCTTCAGGTGTGGGGCAGACAAACCTGTGGATGCCTCAAGGAGTGCTCGGCCAGGTGATGATAGGGGGTGAACAGGGCTACATGGTTCGCTGGGAGCACTCCTACAGCTCCTGGGCCCTCTTCACTTGTGAGGTGGAGATGCTGCTGCATGTAGTTTCAACCGCAGGTACATGCTTGTCTATTAATCTGGTCTTTAGTCTCATTGTTTTACGCAATGTGAATATGGAGCCTAACCAACAAGTTTTCCTCTGGCCAGATGTCCTGGCTCACTGTGCACGGGTGAAACCCATCCTCGACCTGGTGCATAAAATCATCAGCACAGACTGGACTGTGTCGGACTGCTTGCTGCCTCTCACCTCTCGCATTTACATGTTGCTGCAAAGGTAATGTCATTTTCTTCTGCAAAACAAGACACTTGTCTTCACAGAGGAGATGATTCAATACCCTCACCATCTCTGTCCCACATCTGTCAGATTGACATCAGTCATCAACCCTCCAGTGGACGTCATTGCTTCTTGCGTCAACTGCCTTACTGTGCTAGCTGCAAGGATGCCAGGGAAGGTCGGTGGGCCTATGCTGTCAGATTTCAATTTTGGGGGGTTTTATGTTTTACATGACTTCTCCTTTTGCATACAGGTTTGGTCTAGCTTGCACCACACAGGCTTCCTCCCCTTTGCTTCCAGCCCTTTGACCAGTATGGCTCAGTCTGTGAGGTACAACTTCATCAGCACTTGTAAATCTGGATTTTTGTAAATCTCCTACCACAAATTTCGAATTAATCGGATCTTACTCCCAGTGCTGAAGGCATGAAGGCCGGCAACTACGGAAACCTGCTGGTGCAGATTGAGCAGCCGAGGGGAGACTACGATGTGACCATCTCCTTCCTCCGCCTCATTACCACACTTGTGAAGGTAATAATCACTAATGTGGAATAAGTTAAGAGAACAGTGATAACAACAGCCCTCTCAATGTTTTTGCACATTGATGTTGGAAAGTACAAACATGCAGTATGTCTGGTGACAGGGCCAGCTCGGCAGTACCCAAAGTAAAGGCCTGATCCCATGCGTGCTGCTGGTGCTGAAGGAGATGCTGCCCACATACCACAAATGGCGTTACAACACGTACGGTGTACGGGAGAGAATCGGTAAGTCAAGACATCCCTTTCACTTGATCCAGGGCAAACAGGAAAAACTGAGTAAGTGCTGTTTATCCTCCTCTAGGTTGTCTAATTTTAGAGCTGATCCATGCCATTCTCAACCTAAGCCCAGAAGCAGAGAACCAGGGCAGGTCAGCATTTATCCGCACTTATTCACAGTTTGACATTCACAAGCATGGGGAGAGTGGTAATGGTTCAGATTTTCCAAGGAGTTCTGAATATTTTTTTCATGCTCCTTTACGATGTTATTTGAAACATTAATGTTTAAATTTGATGTACCTTCTTCTTTCAACACAGCACACCTACGCTCCAGTCTGTGTGCATATACAGCCTGGCAAACACTGAGGCCGGCCAGGCAGTAGTCAACATCATGGGAGTAGGTGTGGATACCATTGACACGGTGCTGGCTGCACATCCCAGCTGGTGAGGCAATAGTTAATTGAACCAAATGATCTCTGAGGTAGTCAAGGAATACAGATTTGTCACCCGGGGCTCTTCTGTTTTCTAAATGGAGTATGATTGTATTTTTCATTTTGGTTTTCTCTTTCCTAGCATGGGTAGCAGTACTCCTGAGGGTCCAGGACAGATCCTGATTCAGACAGTCAAACTGGCCTTCTCTGTCACAAACAATGTCATCCGCCTGAAGCCTCCCTCTGATGTCATGTCCCCTCTGGAGCAAGCTCTGACACAGCATGGCGGCCAAGGCAACAACCTCATCGCCGTCTTGGCCAAATACATTTATCACAAGCATGACCCAGCCCTGCCTCGTCTGGCCATCCAACTGCTGAAAAGGCTTGCGACAGTAAGGCTGACCACAAAATACCGATCACCACAGTGACGTTTGTGTCGCTCATGGCTTAATGTTTGTGTTCAGGTGGCTCCCATGTCTGTCTACGCCTGCCTCGGGAGCGACGCGGCAGCCATCCGAGACGCTTTCCTTACTCGGCTGCAGAGCAAAACTGAGGACATGAGAATAAAGGTCATGATCCTTGAGTTTCTCACTGTTGCGGTGGAAACGCAACCTGGCCTCATCGAGCTCTTCCTAAATCTTGAAGTCAAAGACGGGAGCAAAGGATCAAAGGTGCGAGATTTTGTGAGACATAGCAAAGAGCAGAGTTTTTACTGGCAGCTTGTTGACCTTTTGCCTGGGCCTACAGGAATTTCTGCTGGGCGAGTGGAGTTGCCTGCTGGTGGTCTTGGATCTGATCGACTCCAAACAGCAGGGGAAATATTGGTGTCCTCCATTGCTGCATCGGGCTGCCCTGTCCTTCCTGCTCGCCCTGTGGCAGGATCGGAGAGACAGTGCCATTTCAGTGTTGCGCACAAAGTAAGCTCTGTTTTTGGAATTGCTTGACCAAGTCATTGAAGCAAATCCCCCATTACTTCGCTTCCAAAATCAAAGAAGTAACAGTTAAAGGGGCAGATACCAAATGTATTTGTGTTCAAATCACAATATTGTTCAGGACCTGATACAATTGATGTGACACCTCTGGGCTGTAGCTCTACCGTTATTATATTGAAACTAGGAATAATAGTGATGATTCCCATTTATTCTACTTTTTCCACTCAGAGAGAGATTTTGGGAGAATTTGACAACGCCTCTGTTTGGAACCCCTACTCCTCCTTCTGACACCACAGAGGTACTTAATAGACAATCATCTGCACACTATCCAGTTGGTCAAAACAAGTTGCGTTTGTATGTCGGGGGGTTCTCTTATCATTGTGTCTACCTCCTCCCACCCCCAGCCATGTGTTTTGGAGACTTGTGCCTTTGTCATGAAAATTATTGGTCTGGAGATCTACTATGATGTCAGGTAATGCCACAGTCAGCTCATTTGTCATAGGGGACATCACAACGCATGAAGACGCGAAACCTTGTCTGTGTTTTGCAGTGGCTCCTTGGAGAAGTCTCTGAAGGACGGACTGCAGAAGTTTTCCAATGGACGTCGCTATGAGTTCTGGTCCCAATACGTCAAGTCATTGGTCTGCCACGTGGCCCAGACAGAGGAGGAAGGCTTCTGCTCCTTCCCGGAAACCCAGATGCTGATTTCTGCTTGGCGGATGCTGCTGATTCTCTCCACTGTCCACGTATGGGGTGTTAAGTTAGACATCGATGAAGAATCTGCACCCTCGTCCTCTGAAGTAATTCTAAAAAATGTGTTTTTGCCTTGCAGTCGGACGTGATGCACATGACTGATGATTCAACTAAGTTGAAGCTCTTCATGGATGTGTTGGATGGAGCGAAAGCAGCTGTAAGCCTTTCTCTTAACCTTTCCCAGTTCAATTCCTGTGCTGTCACCATGATTGTGTCGTTGAATTCCTATTGTTTGTTTGCAGCTGACGGTGCCAACATCAGAGCCATGCTTGCGTCTCGGATCCATGATGGCCACATTACTTCTCATCCTGCTTAAGCACTGGAAAAGGTGTGTGTGTGATTATGAATGTGGGAACATGGCAGTGGCGTCTTTGATTGTGACCTATTGCTCAATCATTCTTGTGCTGATCTTGTCCTGGATTTCCAGTGTGGTGGCCACAGCTCCAGACATCCTGTCTCCCTTGTCCCTCATCCTGGAGAGTGTCCAGCAAGCTGACAAACAGCTGATGGACCGAACAAAGACCAAAATCTTCTCTGCACTCATCTCTGTGCTCCAGATTCAGGGGCTGAATGGTCAGGCTTGTCCTCCACTCTCTCCAAACGTTGATGTTGACAGTTGAAGTTTTGATTTGTTTCCAAGGCGTTCCTCTTTTTGTCTCTCAGGTGGAGAGATTTCCCAGCTCCCTCAGCTGCTATTGTCTGTGTGCGAGACAGTGAAGGACGAGTCCCTCTCACTGATTGACAGCACGAGGCACGCAAGTACAGTGGGAAACGCACCTGAGGACGAGGACAGCATGGAGACCGACTCTCCCCGCAATGTACTGAAGGACCAGAGGGACGGGGTGAGTCAGGCAGCTGATCCTACGACGGGCGATGTAATCGCAGGATGACAAAACACACATCTTACATCTTGCACATGGTGGTAATGTGGGGTTGACAGAGCTGAGGAAATTAGAATTGATTCTTAAATATCATTTAATTGGATGTAAATTCATTATGCTGTTTGCGTGGCTGTCCCTCAGGTGTGTGTGCTGGCTCTGCATTTGGCAAAGGAGCTGTGCTGTGCCGACGAGGACGGGGAGCACTGGGTTTCGGTGATGAGGAAGGTGCCGGTGCTCCCGTCTGTCCTAAGTGCCTTGGAACTCAGCCTACGCTGCAAACACAACCTCTACTTTACCGAGGCTGCACTGCACCTGCTGCTCACGCTGGCTCGCACTCCTCAGGTGCTCCTCGATGCACAACTCCAACCGGGATTTCGATCAGCACCCTTCCATCTCTGATTCATTTTCGATACATCCTGCAGGGGGCAGCAGCAGTAGCCGGAGCAGGAGTCATCCAGACTATCTGCCTGCCTCTTCTCAGTGTCTACGAGACCTCCTCCAATGGGACGTCACAGGTATATGACAGGGAAGGGTTAGGGTTAGGGTTAGCAGTATGATTGACAGATGACAGCGCTCATCCCACTGGTGTCCCCGAACAGGGTTTCGTCCGCAAGAACCAGGACTCGGCCTGTTGGCCTGGAGTGTATCGCCTGTGTGTGTCGTTAATGGAAAGTCTCCTCAAAACTCTGCGCTACAACTTCATCAACGAAGCTCTCGACTTTGTGGGAGTGCATCAAGAGCGCATACTGCAGGTACGACTGTGCAAACACACAAAGAGTGAAAACACAAGACACTAGACAACACATCTGACCAGTTCTCGAGATACACAGTGACCTGTAATTTTGGAGAATAACCACTGCTTTAGTTTTCCTCTGAAGAAATTGAATCATAAGATGTGAATGTTGCCCTCTCACGGTGTGTTTTCCTCTTTGTGGCTCAGTGTCTGAATGCAGTGCGTACAGTGCAGAGTCTGGCCTGTCTGGACGAGGCTGACCACACTGTCGGCTTCCTGCTGCAGCTGTCCAGCTTCTGCAAGGAGTGGCAGTTTCATCTGCCCAAGCTGCTGCGAGACATCCAGGTGAACCCAAAGACACTAATCCAGTGTGAAACACACATACACACACATGCACAGTTCGGATTCTGGAGCATTTTGTCTTTCTGAACTCCTCCCAGGTGAATTTGTGTTACCTGTGTCAGACGTGCACATATCTCCTCCATAGCAAGAAGATGCTCCACCACTACCTCCAGGTCAGCCAGCAGAGACTTCAATCATAGATCATTTAGAAATTCTACCTTTCTTTTTATAATACTTCAGTAAACCTCTGTCTAGATATATCAAAACAGAAAACCTCCGTTGTAGCTTTCTTGAACTTACTTGTTCTCTGCAGAAAGTGGAATTGAAGTGAGACTCATTATGAAGACTTTTGATGTTCTCAGGCTAAAAACGGTGAGGCTTTGCCTCCTGGTCGCCTCCCACGAGCCAGCCGGCCCCCACAGACGTCCTCCAAGGAGGCAGCAGGTGGAGGGGAAAGGGAGGAGGCGGAGCAAAAGGCCCTGCTGGCCGTGCAGTGCAGCCTGCTGAAGATCCTCAGCAAAACACTGGCCACCCTCCAACATTTCACTCCGGACTGCTGCCAGATCCTGCTGGACCAGGTCAGCACCTCACCTCACTCCCACTCGGGTCTCTCCTGCTGACCCTGTGTTCATCGCATTTCTTTTGTGTTGTTTTTTTCTGTTCTCCAGTACATGGACTTGGCAGAATACAGGACTCTGTTTGTGCTGAGCTTCACCACGCCGGCGTTCGACCCAGACGTGGCACCTTCGTTTGGAACTCTGCTGGCCACCATCAACGTGGCCCTGAGCATGCTGAGTGAGGTGAATGTGCGGCGCTTTCAGGAATGAATTACATCTTCCATCACATTGCATTCTAAAATGTTCTTTTTTGTGCCGTTCGTGGGTATAGATGGAGAAGAAGAAAGAACCGGCTTCCTTGTGCATAGCCTCACTTGCTTCATCAGAGGAGATCCAGGCGCTGAAGTGAGCACACCTATGCAGCGCTGTCCTGTCCTCTCCACATCACTTTTTTGGGATTTCAGTATTCTTGATTTTGGTTCCTTTTCACAGTTCTGTTGCCCACTTGAGTTCTCCCAAGATTCACACCAGAACCATGTTGTGATTCGACAGTTGATTACCGATACCTGTGCCTATAAGGAGGAAATTTGTCTTCTCTTTTTCTTAAAGGTCGTTGCTGATGTTTACCATGGAGAACTGCTTCTATGTGCTGATCTCTCAGGCAGTTCGTTGTCTCAAGGATCCATCCATCCTCCCTCGAGACAAACAGAGGCTCAAACAGGAGCTCAGCTCAGAGCTGGTGAGTGTGTCTCTCAGGCCTGCTCCCTGTTAATGTTTCATTCTCATTCAGTAAGGTGTGAATTCTCATTGCTCTCTGCTGCCTCCTGTCCCGCAGAGCACTTTGTTGTCCAGCTTGTCTCGTCACTTTCGCAGAGGTTCTCCCTCATCCCCAGCCACCGGCATCCTCCCTTCAGCACAGAAACCGTCTACACCAGGGTCCAAGGGAAGCCTGGAGGGCCAGGAGCACATTATCCAACTCCTTCAGGCCTTTGTTCGACTTGTGCAAAGATAAACGCAGAATTCCAACTTAAGACACAAACCTCCAAGCACAGGCAGATGTTTATATCTCAGTTCATCTTTGCCAAAATTCTCAAATATAAATGTGCACAGCTAGTCTTTGCTACAAGAGGCCAATTGTACAAATCAGGTATGATCCATCAACCTGAAGAGCATTTGTTAAAAGTCTCTAAAAGGGAATCTCAAGGTCTTGATGTTTCATGACATCAGTCAGACTGATCCATCACTCGAGGCCTAGTTTTATAGGTCACACAATGACCCATTTAAAGCTTTCAGACTTTTCACAGTGGATTTTTTTCAATCGCAAAGTTGACTGTATAAGGATGCTTAACTTTTTCTAACGCTTAAATTGCATTGCTGTGAACCTGCATATTTTCCTTTTCAGATGTCTGCCAAATTTGTACTTACAATGTATATCCTATTAAAATGACTTTTGTACCCAGCGTTTTCAGAACGTGGAAATAAGTTACAAGTCAGTGAAATACAATTAAAGTTTACGATGGAGGTTTCTTTACTGCAGATGCACATCAGTGTTTGAAAAACATGTACATTGGAATGATTTTTAACAAAATGCTGGAAAGATTTTTTAAAAATGCCAGTAGTAAAATATTTTCTTGTAAAACAATACTATTATATAAAATAAACAAGGAACATACATTTAAATTGGCGTATTTACAAAATCTTTTGGGCGGAGAAAACTTTTACAACTATTGTACCAAACAAGAAACATTGTAGTCGGGAAGTGTGCAATTAAAAGTTAACAGCTCAGATATGGGGAGAAAGCAGATGCACTGATGCAGCAGGACGGGATCAAACAAGCTATAAAAACAAAGTTGCAGAAACTGCACGTTGCAGCAGCCTCAGTAGCCACCAGGGAGAGAGGCCTCAGTGCTGAGACCTTCTGCCGATCCAGGATTCTGCTCTGACACTCCAACACTGGGCACAGGACTCTGTGTTTCCTCAAGATGAGAGTCACTGCCGCCGCCTAGTGGCCATTGACTAGGACCTCCTGCAAAACATGATGAGGAGGTAGAGCTGTATCAAACAGCAAAATAAGACCACGGGGAAAGTGGCAACAAATGGTGAAGACTGACAAATATGGGAACAAGGCAAACATTGAATGAGATGGGTCCAAAATACAAATACATTTCTTAAAGGCAGCGGTGTAGCTTATCACGCTGGGCTTGCTGATCATGGGGAGCACTACACTTGTACAGATGGTGGAGCTCAGACATGACATCACAAAGCAGTGGTGTGATGTAAGAGCTGTGCAGGTTGCAAGTTTTTCACTTTGGTAAGCAAGGCTTTGAGAGCTTTTTGTGATCAACATAAGGCATCTGTGAGGTTCTGACATGACAACGCACAAAAAAGCCACACACGCGGGGGTCAGAGCTCCGCTCTGGGGCCATGAGCAACACAATTATCCTCACACAGATGCAGCGGAGATCATCTCGGCCCAGATGTCTCTGTTATGTGGGAGCTTCATCATGCATCACAAATGCAGTCTCATCCAAGCAACTCAGAAATCAGTTCTAGCTCCTGAGGTTTGGGCATCTGCTTCATGCAGGAAATGAAACCAGCTTTGTGGTTTTCATGCAGCACTTCACTCCAAATTAAGGGGGACTCAGCTGATTCCACACATCAAATTCAGACTGCGGGATACTGGGTTGTCCAAGACTGCCAAGCTCACCTCCTGTTTTGGCTGAACTTACTTTGGAGGAGCATTGGTTTCCATCCCCAGATCCTTCAGCACTTACACAGAGAGCACCTTGTAGTTTCTTTTTACTTTGAACAGCGCCCCCTACAGCCTTTGGCATTTGCACAGCCTTACCGAGTGGCTGACAATGGCGCCGTCTGAATTTGATGGATAAAAAATGCTGGTGCCCCATTTCTGAGTGTTCACATCTCAGCCACACTAACCTTCACATGGTCCACCAGAAAGGCCTTTCAGCCCAAAGAGGATACCGTAATTTTTCTAATATTATGTCACATAGAATAAAAGAGGGAAAGAGCAGGTTGGTAAAGAAACAGTGAGCACTGGAGAGCATTGTAGGTGAAACACGCCTGCCAGAAGTGCAACTCACCTCTAAATTCCCCCGAGCTTTCTTCAGCAATCCGTGTGTTAGGGAAACTAGATCGGGAACGACAAAAAAAAATACCATCAAACTTTTGGCCTGGGCAAACTAGTAGAGAAACCCACTGGCAGCAAACTCACCCTGATCGATGATGACTCTCTCCATTCCCTCTTTGAGCTGGTTGGTGGTGTGAAGCCGCTTTATGGCTCCGCTCATCATCTTCTCTTGCTGGGACAGCCTGCTCTTAAGCCGAGCGATCTCATTCTTCAGGAGCTCGTCCTGACATGACATAGGACAAGGTCACACTTCAGATCACACACCCTCCTGTCCCTTCATATTTGTGTGTGTGTGTGTGTGTGTTAGTGCAATCTGACCTGCTGGCTGCTGTCTCCAGCAATATTGCTGGTTGGCAGTGAGACTCTCCACACCAGCTTCAGCAGCCGTCCCGCCTCCTCCAGCACTTGTTGCATCGTGTTCATGCTGCTGGTCAAACCCTTCATGTGCTGCTGTTCGACCACCTACAATTATAAGCAGAAGTTGATCAGACATTCCTGCGTGTGTGATGGTCCCAGCGTTGAGTGCTGAGCTTCTCTTACCACACTGTCGGGGCTCTGCTGTTTGAGCGCGTGCAGACAATCAAGCAATTGCGCTTCCATGCTGTGCGACAGCTTGCGGCCTTCCGATATCTGCTTGCGGAGCGCGTTGTAGTCCTCGATCAACCCCAAAATATAACGGCCTTTGCGATTGGCCCACTGCCGGTGGCCTGGCA
This sequence comes from Carapus acus, assembly GCA_900312935.1. Taxonomy (NCBI): domain Eukaryota; kingdom Metazoa; phylum Chordata; class Actinopteri; order Ophidiiformes; family Carapidae; genus Carapus; species Carapus acus. Next base: position 89,587 of record OMPJ01046259.1, on the reverse strand, counting down.
CGAGGCGAGAGGGAGCGGCGAAGATGCTGTCGCTGGAGCTGCCACTGCACTGGGAATCGGTGTCCACCTCTGATTGAGTGGGGCCCTCATCTGCTGTGTAAGACAAAAAACTTCAGAGTGGCCACCAAATCTTAAAAAATAAGGAAAGATTGGCACACAACTCCGACAAACTTCGTACCGTGGCAGATGCTGACGTGTTCATTCTGCAATCGAGCACTGTCAACACCATCCCGACCAGGTGGGTGACCTCCATCATCTGGGACCAAAGCAAAACAAATGTTGACTGAGCATATACCGTACTTGCTGTCTACCAGTGAGTAAGTCTTAGTGACAGTGATGAGCAGAGAGCAGGAGGGGTGTGTGTGTGTGAGTGTGATCACCTGGACTTGACAGCAGGTAGTTGATGTTGATGGTGTCTGAGCGCTGAGGGCCACGGAGCAGCTGCTCTTCCAACTTCTGTCTCAGTGCCATGTTGGTCTGGATGCTTCTCTCCAGCTGTAACCGCAGGTGTCGCATCTCTGACAGCAGCTCGCTCAGGTCCACCGAGCCAGAGTGAGGGGCCGCCTCACTGGATTCTAGGGGGACGAGAGAGAGAACTCATTACACCGCAAACGGACGATTTGCGGATGAACCTGCGACAAAGTCATGTTGAGCTCAAAAGAACTAAGCGGCACTGCATCAGCAGCTTTGTTTCTGATGGGGAATTACCGTTGTGTTTGCCACCGTCCGTCTTGATCTTCTCATACACCTGCAGCTCGATGCGCAGGGACTGCAGGAGATGCTGGGAGTCAGACAGCTGCTGCCTCTGGAGCTTCACCTCACACTGCAACCTGCACGCACAGACAAACGCAGCTGTCATCTGCACAAGGTTGACAGAGTTGGTTTTGTAGACATTAATCTTTGAAATTCTGTGTGAAAAAGAGATCAGAGCAATATGACCGTAAACTGGTGTCTTGGTGTCCTGTGTCGGCCTTGCTCGGCTGTGTCACACTGACTAGTGGCCATGGGGTCACATGTCAAAGCTGCCAGTGTTTGCATGTAATACTGATGCCTCAAAGTATAGACTCACATTACATGGATGTACAAATGGTATGTAATGATGATGATGATAATGATGCTTTGGATGAGTGTCGAGGATGGTAATGGGTAGTGTCACGTTGCATTGGCACGGTGTGTGTGTGTGTGTTTGGGTCATCTACAAATGGCCCCTTCTGCTAATGAACCCTGTCGGTGTACCTGTTCAGCTCCTCCTTGTTGTGGTGCAGAGAGTCTTGTAGGCGGTTGTTTTCTTGGACGCTGTGCTCCAGCTTCTCCAGCAAATGGCCGTTCTCCTGCCGCAGGGCGTCGCGTTCCGCGCGGGTCTGCTCCAGCTTGGCCGTCCGCTTGGCCAGGCTGTTGCGTAGCTTCTCGTTCTCGTTTTGCTTGTCTGTGGGGAAGGGCGATGAGTTGTTGAGGATTGAGTGCGGTTTGAGTGAAAGACTCCTGGCGTTTCAGAGACAGAAATTGTGTGAGTGGGTGTTGTGTGATGTCGACTGTACCTCGGGGCCCCTGGTTGAGCTGATCCTTCAGGACTTGGTTCTGTTCCCAAAGCAAGCGCATTTCACTGGCAAGCTGACCCCGCTCCTCACCGCCGTGGAAGAAGATATTGGTGGCTGCTGTGCACACACGGGGAGACAAACACACACTTATGAGCCTCTAAATGGATGAGCAAACCCGCTCACAGACTGTAGAGCACAAACGCAATGAGGTGCAGAATGTACCTGGGTCCTTCTCCACTTCAGCTAGTTTCTTCTCTAGCTGCTCCCTGAGGCGGTCATTGGTTTGTATGCTCTCCTCCAGGCGCTGACGCAAAGCTCTGATCTCCTGCAAATGCTCCGCCAGCAGCTCTGACACACAAACGGCAGATTTCTTTTTAATATAATCAGCATTGGAAGGGTTCAGCAGGGGTTTTGCTAGTGCCCATTAGATCGACACAATTCTGTTACTCCTGTATTTACCTTGATTAAAGGTGCAAGACTGTCCCGACACATCCTGCCCCGCTACAATATGAACCTCTCCTTCTTGGGTGTTGGACTGCGGAGTTGAGGCCTCCCCCCTGTGACATTGTTCCTGGTCCTCCTGGTGGTGGGAGCTGCTCTGGGCCATGATGGAGCGGTGCAGGTCCAGCTCGCTGCGTAAGGTGGCGTTAAGCTCTTCGCTGCTCCTCAGCTGGTCCTGCAATCGTCCATTCTCCCTTTGCAGGCGGCTGGCAGCATGCTTGAGGTAGGACACTCCTTCTCCCTCAGCTCCTCCTCCAAAAGGAGGGACTTGCTGCTCGACGCCAGGTCGCTGGCCTTAACACAGGCAGAGCAACATCGAGCATCGTCACATTAACACATGGTGAGCCACGAAAAAACATCCGTCAACTGGGTCGACTACATTCTACAGGCCTTCCCGCAGGATCTGGACACCCTCAAATGACCAGTGTCCACTGGTTTAGTCAACATTTGTGTTCCAAGTTACTACCATCAACCTGCGCCTCGGTGGTAGCAACTGCTGGCATGTATATGCACTGGTAGCACTTTTGGAAAGTTGACTTCAGGTCTACATTCTCACGTGTCCACGCAGATAACGTAGGATAGCCACAGCTCCTCAAAAGGAAATGCAATTTGAAGACTGGAAAGGATAGCTGCCACTGAATAATGTAAGTACGTAGCGGCAAATAGAAACCGGACTCCTTCTCTGCCCTTGGTCAACATGCTTTGTTCTGTCGCATGCATCACTGCGACTGAATGCGTGTGAGAGGAGAAGAAGTGCCATTACTAGATGCCACTAGGCTACGTGGAATGAGCTCTCTGCTTATCTCAGTATCAATACATCAAAGCAAGCGAAGGGAGAAAAATCTGAATTTTCAATGAAGATCAGAGTTCATTCTCAAAGGTCGCTTGTGACACATAATACCATAATTGCATTCCTTCATCAACCTTATCTGTTGAAGTCATTAATACATGCTTTTGAGGCACTGTGTTAGCAATGTGGACACCTATTTGGTTCAATCTCAGTGCTAACTATGAACTGGACTCACCTGGTGTGCTCAAGCTGCTACAATTATTGGGACTCTGGCCTCTGATGTGGCTCTGCAGACTGTGAATGAGTCGGTTCTTCTCTTGCAACTCTTTGGAAAACCTGTGAAAGAGGAATCCATTTAGACACCATGTACTGTGAAGGATCAGTCTTCCACTTCACCCAAGAGGTTTCATCCAGCAACAAAAAGATCTGAGACCAAAATACGGAGTCAGGTATGGGGAAGAGCACCTCTCGATGAGACAACTGCATCTGAGGGCTGAGAAAATCGAAAGGATGTGCTGGAAATCTTCTTACTAGGAAGAGGATTTCATCTCGCAAGATTCAGAGCAGAAATGGTGACAGAAATCACGCCACACGTCACGCTTTGAGATTTGGGTTTCGCCCACTCACAGGTCCAGCTGCTCCCTGGTGCACTCAGCCAGGGTGATGTTGTGCTGGACAAGTATGCGGGCGTGCTGCTGCAGCAGCTCTCGCTCGCCCTCTAGCTCCAAACGTAGGCTATCTAATTCCCTCTGGATCTGAGCCATGCTGTCAAGCTCCATTATGTTCTCCATATCAGGGGGGGGACACGGCGATCCCTGCTGATCGTCGCTGGACGCATCAGTAACAAAGTGTATACACTGAGTGTGAGCACACACATGTTTGCAGATGTTCGTGCATATTGGGTGTACTTGACATCAATAGTGGGGTTGGCAAAGAACGAAGAAAAGCAATACATGAGGACGTTGGGTGAGAGTGAGACATACCTGTTAGACAGCTCTGAAACAGCCACATCTTCACCTAGCCAACACAACAGTGCGGAGAAAAATATTCAGTTTCAGCAAATGATGAGGTTTCCTGTAGTGGTTCTATTGTAGATCTGGAGATGGTGGATGCATATGCAGCATCTGTACCTTTGTCCAGCCTTCCCTCCAACCTGTCCAAAACGCTAAGGCTCTTGTCCAATTGCTCTTTGACCACTTCTCCCATGTAGTGGTCAAGTTGACTGGACTGCAGCAGCTGCTTGAGAGTCCCACTGAGCTCCTCCAGCTGCCGGCGGTGCAGTGTTCCGAGCCCACGGCTCTCCTTGATCTGCTGCCTCAGCTGGGACAGTTCCCTGGCCTGAGCTTGCACCAGGGAGTCCAGTCTGGGGAGAAGACATAGTGACGGCCAAATTAAGCATTTGAGTACCAAAGTGGGCTACAAAACATAGGAGAAAGAGGAGTTGTGACCTTGCAGGTGAGGCAGAGCGGCTATGGTCACTGCTGCGGACCGGTGTCCTCTCGAGTTCGGCATTCACTTGAGCGTTCCTCTCTTTAATTGCATGGCCGCCGCCTTCCCTTTTCTCTTTCAGCTGACCAGCTCGGATGCTCCTGTCTTGGCTGTAGCTCTCCTTCTGCATAGCATCTTGATCTCGGCACATTGTGTTGTCAGCGGTGCCGGTCTCTAGGTTGCTGGATAGGGAGCTTCGACGCAGGCGGCTTTGCAATTGGAGAATAATTCTGGTCTGGTTCTCCAGCTGTAGCTTCAGCTCTCTGACCTGAGACCGCAACTGTTGTGGGTCCTCAGAAACTCCAAAGTCCTCATAGACCTGCAGGCTTTTCAGACTCACCTAGTAACAGACATGAAGAGATTATTGAATAGATGAGAATGTCTGCATCCTCTTGTACTTTTAGCTTGGTAGCAGAAAAAACACCAGGACGCAATCAGTGCAGACGTAGCCACTTTTCCAGATTACACACCCTGCAGGCTTCAGCAATTAATTAATGAGAAATATATAAATGTCCAAAATACTGTATATTCTAGACTGTAGAGCGAACCAATATATAAATTAGAAAAGGAAATTAACTTAACACAAAAAGATGGTACAGAGAAGATTTTGTTTTGTTTGTTTGTTAACATAGTCTTAATTCAAGAAGTGTTTTTTTTTTTTCACCAAACCGCCTGAAAATCCACAGTGCGGCATCAACACAACACCAACGTGACAGTAACAACTGCTTTTATGTCCTCTGAAAGCCTTTGCCTTCTATTGACATTGACTGAAGGCTTCCTGCTGCTGCCTCCAACATCACCAACGACTCATTGATGCCAAGCTTACACTCAGTCGCTCTGTTCCTCTCTTCTGTGACCAGATTAATTGCCTGTACATAAAAGCTGCAGTATATGCAATCCTTTGTTTGTTATCCATGACGAGAGTGTCATCAGTGATGGCATCAGTGATGCACAGAATTACAGTTCAAGATCCAAAACCAAACCACCTTTAGTGTCTTCTTCAACACAGACTTTCCCCACATGTCTGTTTGACTTTTGTGCTTACGGCTACACTGCCCCGCAGGGGCCATCAGCTGGTAAAACAGCCCGCAGGGTTCACAGTGCGAGAAAAAAAGTTGCAACGTCAACGAACAGGTGGTGTGTGACCCTCAAATTAGCTGAGCAAAATGTTTAGGGGTGTTTACCTTTGGTGAGCTGAGAGCCGGGGAACTGGGGTAAGGTGTAGTAGAGATGGAGTCCAGGTTTTCGGTGGAGGAGAAAGTGGGCTGATCGCGTTTCAAAAGGGATGGTAAGTTGGATGCACTGTGACTCGGTTTGTCACAGACTTCAAGATCTGCCAACAAGAACACATTGACGCAGTTACATGGGGGGTCAAAAGACTGACTTACAATTGTGTCACTGCAGTAGAGGAGAAGATGTTAAAAGTGGAAAGCATTCCCAAACTGTGAATCACATGCAGGGAGACCAATACACCAATTGATGATGGCGGATCAATATCTGTGAAGGACTTTGATAAAATCCCATGTTAAAGACCAGAAAAAAAGAGGCGTGGTTACAAGGCACAAGCAGGAGATGTGAAGTGAGAGACGGCCGCCTCTCTCTCTCCTCATGCAGAGACACAGAGACTCCCTCCACATTCTCGATTAGAGTCCACTCAAGAGAAGGACATGCATGGTCTGCCTGAGAGCCATCTACCTGTGCTACTGCTCTCCTCCCTATCGTTTTCACTCTTTCCACTGGTTTCGTAACCCAGGTCCTGTGAATCCACCTGCACACCTTTGTGGTCCTGCTCCATGGCTGACACTGCAGGCAATATGCGTTTCATCGTGCAAATGACTTGACATTCAACAAGAATTTAAGTGGGATTTAGCTATGTCATCACTTAAGTTTCAACTCTCTCATACAACAACGGAGGAAATGCAATTGCACAAATTGACATAATTAACATAATTGAAACTACCTTTGCGCGAAGCCTTGCCAAATGGAGTATTGGATGAATTCTGCACGGTAATGACGGACTGCGCTGTGGCCAGTTTCTCCTCCAGGCTCTTGCAGGTCTTTTTCTTTTCTCTTAATGCTTTGTGGAGAGTCTCTAGTTGGAGTTGAACATTTGGTGGTAAGTCACTGCTGTCCTGCGCTGAACTGTGCCCCTCACTCTCTTCTCTGTAGCTCCCTGCTTCGAGCAAGGACGCCTCCAGGTCAGTAATCTTTTGGGCGTGCTCACAAAAGATGTCATATAGGAGAATAAGGTTGTCGTGCATGTCTTGGTCAGGTTGTGTCTTTGCTTCCGCCAGTGTTGGCTGATTGATGTTGAAGTTGGTTGTTAGCTGGCTGTTTTCCTGTTGACATGTCTGGTGAGCCCTTCCCTGCAATGCTCTCTGAAGTCTATCAAGATGTATCTGTAGGTCAAAGCTGGTTTGAGATGGTCCACTGTGTGCAAAAGTGTGATTATTGGTGATGTGAGCTACCAGAGAGGCGGTGGCGCACTCTGCTGCTTTGAGACATTCAGCCAGTACTTTGGCCTGCTGGTTCTGAGTTAGCACAATACCAAGAGGTCCTAAATTTTCAAATTGTTCATTATTGCTGCATGTGTCTGTTGCTTCAGGGCTGCATGAATTGCCATCCAGGCTAGAAATGGAGATGCTGGTAGAGTGATGTGTCGATTTAGGATCATTCTGAAGCTTAGATCCAAAACCGCTGTGCTCCCTACTAGTCTGCTGCTCATCTGTGACATCCTCTGGATCTCTTATGACTCCTTCCAGTGCATGCAAAGATGGACTCAAATGTTGCAGGGCACTGTTAATCTTAAAACACACACCACCAATATCTGATTCACGTCCTTGGTTGCCCAAGTTAGGGTTTAGAGACGACCTGAGATAGGCGATGGTCTTGTCAGCCACGCTCAGCAGCTCTATAAGCTGGCGGTTCAGCAGTTCTTTTTCCTCCAAAGCTCTCTGGAGATCCAGGACTCTGCTGTGCACAGAGTCGGCGCCTGCGTTTGAAAATGACCCAAATCCAGCCTGCCGATCCAGACTGCAGGCGGTGAGATAAGCAATGGTGGATTCTGCAGCCTGCAAGGCCTCGACATATTTGCGATTAAGCTGATCCTTCTCCTGGAGCTGTGCATGGAGCTCTTCACAGTCAACAAGCTGTTCTTTAAGTGTTTTGATCAGGGCTTCCTTCTCCTGACACTCCTGATGCAGGAGCTCTAACTGTGTGAATAGATTCCAGTTCACCTGCTCCTCAGATAGTTCAACATTGGCATTGTCTTCAGATCTTGACGGACTGAGTGGGGAACCACTGCGCTCTGATGAGCTAGCGATAGTAGATAAATGTTTGTCGGAGCCTTCATCCAAATGGTTTGAGTCATCTTTTAGATGGTCAGGGTCCTGCCCTGACTGGGGAAGTACTGATTGCCAGTGGCCGGTAGCTTCATTTGTCAGCCTCACAGGGATGGGGAGCCGTGATCTCATCCCAGCCTACAAAAGAAACAAGGTACAGAACAACTGCATCAATGCCTCCACACACAGTCATTAAGTTGACAAGTATTTTTCTGGCGTAATGTCATTCATACCTCGTGTTTTGTGAGATGCAGCTTAGTTTTCCTCTTGGGTGAATGGCCTTTGCTTTGTTGACGCTGCCTCTCCTTACAAGAGGTAGCATTATGCCTCATGGTGACAGACATCTCCGTGTTTGATGCCTGTCGAGACTTTCCAACACCTTTGTCACTTGATAGCTTGATGAGCATGTTTTGACAGTTTACCTCTGTTCTCTGTCTTTCAACAGTTTTTCTCAACTCTTGTCCTTTACTGCTGTCTGCTAAGGTTTTTGTGCTTGCCTTAACTTCAGCCTCGGCTGGTTGTACTTCTTTAAGGCGATCTCGGTGCTCCACAACCTTTGGCTGAGTCCTGATGCAAGAGAAATATAATTGTGAGTGACAATGCTCTGATGGCATTAGACAAGAGAGGACAGTGAAATAATGTATGATGAAAGAAACAAACTGTAAACATGTTTGACTCACTGCAGTTGCAAGATGGATGTAGGGCCACAGTCAGCTAGATGAGATGTCAGTAGCATAGCATCAGCATTCTTCTCCTTTGAGTCAGTCTCAATGTTCACAGGGTTGCAACCAGATTGAGCAGGTTCTCTAGTCTGAACGCTCCATATAATTTTGCCAATCTAGAGGTGTGAAAATATGGTTTAAGTTGAGCAACTCATATCATTGCTTGTGGTTCCAATCTAATTAACAACCATACTTCATACCTGTCCAAATTCACCATCTGTTTGGGTCTCTTTATCCTGCTCTGAATGCTGTGTTGTATTGATAGCCTGTCTCTCGGGCACCTTGTCTCGCTGCTAGAGTAATGGGATGGGAGGCGAGTATGACACACATGACTTTGTAAAAGAAAACTTGGAAAGGAAAGATGGAACAGAATCCATAACACACTGCACAGCAACAGCAGAATGGCATGATGTGTCTAATGTAGCATGGAGAGCAAGACCATTTCATGGAACACAGGAGATAAAAACAGTGACTGATTAGGCAAGGTGAAGGAAAAGAGAGGGGACTGAGACAAGACACACCAGTTAGAGAAGAAACAACAAGAGGGCAGAAGAAACATTGGTAAGAGAAAGAAAGCTTAACAAAGGTGATGACTTGTGTGAATGTTCAGAGGTTAGAAAGGAGTTTCTACTAGTGAATGTCAGATGATGACTCAGAAATTTTTCGTAGAAATATAAAATTCAATAAACAACACCTAACTTTGGTATAATTAAATGCTTGTGTGGAAAATAGTCACTGCGGTATCACCTCATCCAGAGGTCGTCTGCAGCTACTGACCTGTTTCCTACACGTAGTGGTCTCCCTGGCTGTGTCATCGTTGTGGGAAGTGTTGCAGCCTATCCTCTCCAATTGGACAAGCCTGTTTTGAAGCTCACTGTTTAGAGCCTGCAGGGTACTGACACAGTCCTGCAATTCAAGCACCTGGAGGACAAAATTGACAAGTTTTTACAAACTTCGAGGTTATAACGAATGTAAGCTAGTGCTTCAAATTTCTGCTTAGCCGGTGGAGTTTCTCTTGTTTGAACTAACACTTGCCTTCTGCTTGAGTTCCTGTGCTGTGAGATGTGACAAACTCTCATTTTGCTCCTCCCCCACACAGATGCTCATGTACGAGGTCTGATCTCCGATGAAGCTCAAGGTGTCACCTGCAGCACAGATAACAATGAGAACAAGTGAGCAGCCTGTGCAGAGCCTTGAAAGCTGGGAATTTAAATATTGGAATGGCCTATCATACACTAGAATATTAAAATCTGCTGTTCTTTGCACCATACCTCCATCATTGGCTCCACCCACCCCTCCTCCACGATGCTGGATGGCCCCCAACCGGGCCTGGAGAGAGGCATTCCATCTCTGAGTATCTTCAAGCTGATGCCTCATGCTCTCCAGTTCTTTAGGGTCGACGAGATCTATACCTGCAACAGATCGACAGGGTTACACAAACAAATCTGTGGAGTGCCAAAAAGGCCACCTTTGTTCTAGGTACCTTTATGATGAAAGACAAATGATGATACCGTTTAACAACAAAAACTTCAAATTGACATCAACCTTGAAAGATCTCACACTTGCCCTAAACCTAACAATAAAGACCAAATACACAGGATTAAAACTTCAGGTTGATGAATTAAGCAATCCAGAGAAAATTATTTGACTGAATAAAACAATGAATGGGTGAAGAGGAGTTAAGTAAAGGTTGTGAACAATGACAAATTAAATGTGAGGAGCGATACAGCTTTGCACACGCCAATGAAAAGGTGATGAGGCAGAGAACAGTGACACAGAGGCACTGAGACATGGAGAGGAAAAAAAACTGTAGGGTGTTATTTGTGGAAGAGCCAGGGGAATGAGGGTGTGTCAACCCAACATCAGATGGGAGTAAATAAGACACACACCAGACAGGTGTGTTTGTGTATCTTTATCCACATTAAACATGGATGAATCAACTAATCAACACTTCTAATCATTTACTGTAGAATGCAGGCAAATGTGTTCAGAGCTTAACCCTTCAGTCTATTGCTTGTCTTCCCCCTTATTCGCATGTGTTTGCACAGCACCTTCTCTGAGCTTGGCCATGTGTAGCTCTTTCCTCATGTCCTCCCTCAGCTCCTCATTAGTTTTGACACCTTCCTCCAGCTGCTGCCTGAGGAGTTGCACTGCTGTCAGCTCCAGCTGCAGAGCGTGGAGACGCTGTGCACTGGAGATACACAAAAATACATATAGGGAATCATTTGCCGTTCTTCCTCATCAACAATGTGCATTTCTGAAAGGCCTTACACAAAACAATCAACTTCACTTAAATAATTAACAGGGGTGACTGTATTCTTTACTTAGCTCTTTACCTGTCTTGCTCTTTGACAGTCCTGACCAGACTGGAGTAGAGCTGCTGCTCTGCCCTAAGGGCTTTGTTCAGGGCATTACACTCCTGCTGCAAGGTTGCAGGGCTTGGCAGGGCCTGCATTAAGTTTCAAGGGAGAAATCGAGTGATGACTTTAACATCATAGTATCAAATAATAATGTTGTGTTTTCAGCGAGTTCTTGATGTACCTCTTGCTCACTGTCGCCACCAATCATGGTGCTCTCTCTTTGTGGGAGGGCAGGTGGTGACCTCTCAATGCCACGGTTGATAACTTGTTCATGTGTAAGATCTGTCCAGCTCTCCTCCCGCTGTCCAAGACGCTGATGGAGTACCTAGATAGACAAAAAACAGAGAGCAAATTTACACAAGACCCTTTCACACCAAAACCCTTTAACTGATGTGGAACAAACATTTGTGTTCTTACGGCAATGATCTCATCCTTTGTGTTCACAGTGGCAGTCAGGGAGTCGATTTTGGCAACGTGACCTTCATTTCGTGCCTCCAGATCATTTAGCAATGACTGCAGGTCTGTTAGTGTAATCTGGGAAGGAAAAACAATAGTGCACATTACACACAAAGCTGAAATTACAAACTGTCATGATAGACAAGACACTGTAGCTTTACTTAGTTCATTTAGTCAGGCGTTTCACTTGCTAACCTTGAGTTCATTCTCCCTTTTCAAAGCTGTATTCAATGCCACTGTCTTCTGTGCTAGTTCCTCCTTAAGGATAACAATTGCTTTCTTCTGATGCGAGATATCCACATTTTCCCCACTGCTCCTCCTCTTTGATAGCTCAGCTGCATCTAGAATGAAAATAAACACAAATGTGGCATTAACAGCTACTCTACCTTGCATATCTCCAATACCAGGGTGTGAAGAAGTTCAAGGACCTCACCGTCTTTTTCTTCAAGCCTCTGCTGCAATATCTGGATGGTTTGCCTGAGCTCCAATACATGATCCGGTTCTTCTTTCTGCCTCACATTAAGCAGAAATTAATCTTTAACTTAACCAAACTTTAGAACATTTCACACAATGATGCAAACAAAAGGCATTTTAAACCAGCTTTACATTCCCTTAAGTCTATCTCAGGGCACAATGATGCTGTTTTCCATAAGTGCCCCGAGTGTCTGACCTCCCAGTTCGCCTTTGGTGACTAACACAATTTTCAGCTGAGCGATCATGTTGTGTCTCAGAGGATCTTACACTGATGAGGTTGTCTTTTTTAGCCGACATAATTTGCAGCTCAGCAGTCCCTCCATTACCCATCTTCGTCACTGCAGATCTGTGATTCTCAGCGTAGCCAAGCTGCTGCTCTCTGTCAAACAACTGTCTCCTCAGTTCCTGGATTTCCTGAGTGCGTTTAGCCAGCATGCCGTTGTAACGTTCTGAAGACTCCTGGGAAAACAGGGTCGAGATTTGTAAAGTCAGTGAAACTACTTCGAAATCAACTACAATTTGTCACTGTAGCTTCAACCCTACAACTTAATTAAGGCAAGTGAAACAAAATGACCTTGAGCAGCTGGTCCTTGCTGTTAATGGTAGCTAGAAGCCCCTCCACTGCAGTCTCATTATCAGAAACCAGCCTCTCCCTGGCCTTGACAGCCTCAGCCAACATAGCCTCTGAGACCTTTAACCTCTGGCCCATATGCTCTGTGAGATCATGAGCATGGGTTTGCGACTGGCTGAGTAATGCACTGGTCATTTCCTGCCAAAGCACACAGCGAAAGAATAGGGCATCTTACAAAGACCATGGCAGCTCCATATGTATCATCGTGCAAACTGAATTCCACTTCTTGTCATACCTCCATATCCTTCATCTTGCCTTCCAAGGAAAGCTGCAACTGGCTGATTATGGCATTCTTTTCCCTCAGTGATCGGCTCAGGTTCTCCTCAACATCTTGTTTGGACCTCTGAAGGTTCTTCAATGTGTTGGCAAGGTGCTGTAGCTCCACATCCTTCTCTTTAATTAGGCTGTCAAATCTCTATTGGGGGACAATAACACAGAAAGAAAACTGAGTGTGTGAGACAAACTTTCTCTTTCACGATGAAAAAAGCCTGCTGCTCACATTAATGGTTTCCTCGTTGTGAGCGAGCAGGTTATTGAGTCTCTCCAGGTCCCTCTCCTTTTCCCTTAGACGTAGCTGCAGTTGATGTATCTCATTGTCTTTCTCTTCAATGGCAGTAAACCTCTCATCCAGTGCTTGCTGTCAGTGCAACAAAGAAAGAGTCAGAAACGAGCAATCTCCTCTGGGAGACAACTGTTGAACATACCTCCAAAGCCTTGTCCTTTTCTTTCAACCTGTGTTGCAACTTGGTCAGCATGTTATTGCTTCCACCTGGGTTTCTGTTCTCTTCAAAGTCTTTCAACATGGTAATGTACTCCTAGAAGAAAACCATTTCAAAGAAATGAATTTGCCTAATCCTCTGCTGCAGCATAATTCAGCTGCTCTTACTTACCTGGAGTTGCTGTTCTTTATCTGCCAGGCTGGAGGTAAGCCGTTGGATTGTGACTTCATGTGCCTGCAACTTCCCTTTTGTTTGGTCAAGTATCTCCTGGTAATGTTGCTCTAGGACACTCTCCCTATCCCTGATCTCCCCATTCAGCTTTTTTAGCTGATTGTGAAGATCCTGGAAGGGTAACACATACATGGAAAATGACTACAGTGTGAGCCCTCCGCTTCTTTTTCCCACTGGGGATGTCTAACTGGCTTACATTTATGGCCTTGTCGCCCTTTTTCTTTTGTTGTTGCAGGTCATCTAGCTCCATCTCCAGATGGCCCTTTGCTTGTTGCAAATCTGCCAGCTCCTGGTCCTTCCTCTCCAAGGATTGCAGCAGCTTTTGGGTTTCAAGCACTTTAGTGTGGTGTTCTCCTTGGAGTTGGGCCAGCTCTGTTTGTTTTGCCATCAACAAATTCTGATGTTCCTCTGCACCCTAAAAAGAAAATGGAGATTCATTACTGAGGAGCCAGGTGTTGACAATATGGGCTGATAAATGGGAATACAGTTACTTGCCTGGTACTTCTGTAGTTGAGCTTTATGTGCCACCTCTCTTGCCTTTGCTAAAGCTGCATCTCTGTCCTCAAGTTCTTGACACAGCTCTGTAATCTGTGTTCAAAAGACACATTACCGGTACATGATGAGTTACATGACAAAAAAACATGTCTTTGTAATTTACGTATATAGTTATATAGTCAAACATGGGTAACATCATTTGAGAAATGCTGCATCAATCTTACCTCTTTTTCCTTTTCTCTGAGGACCTGAGTTAGTCCCTGGATTGCTTTATCTCGTTTCAGAGCATTTTTCCTCTCAGAGACTAGTTCATTCTCTTTATCCTCCAATTTCCCAGATATTCTCTGTCAAGTACAATGCCTTAATTATAGCAGCAGTAATTTACAGTAATTGATGACCATCTAAAATTTTGTGAAATAAAGTAAAATATAAATGGTAAAATGGAATGAAATTTACCTTGTTCTGATTCTGGGCATCACTCAAGGTTTTTGACAAGTTCTCGTTGGTACTTCTTATCAGGGAAAGCTCTTCTGTCAGCATTGTATTATTAGACTCCAAGCGACTAATGTCATCCTGCATCCGTGCAAAACAAGAGCAACCACAAGCAAAAATGAATGAAGGATACATCAGCAGCAGTTTATTGAAATACATCACTCTCAATTATGTTTATGCAAGTTGAGATGAGATTTCAAATTTCTGCTAATTAGTCAATAATCATCTAAACAATTAGAAATAAAAAAAGTAGGCCCCGAATTTTCAGACACTGAAAAATCTGTATTGGCAGAGCTCCACTATTTGGTAATGAGTTGTCTTTTTACAGGAGTATGTTGAGTTTTGATTGAGGGACTAAAGTAGAATCAGTCAAAATAAACCAGTTTGTAGAGGACTATGTCATGGTATAAATTTGCATTGTTTCAACACACTTTACAAGATAGAGTAGGTCAAGATCCTACAAATTCAAATATTCTATTTCTATAAGATGAATACTCTATGAACAAAGAGATTAACATTATCAACTTGTGTGTTTCATATCAGTTTTTTCAAATTTCCAAAGACTCCTTTCTGGACCGATGGATTTCTCAAGGAAATACAACAACGAATTCACCATCAAGAAAACAAGTAAATGGCAAATCATTTTTGGAAAGTCTTAATTTCTTACAGGCAGGCTGAAGAAACTACAGAATCCAGTGCTTCACTGGAAAAAAGCTAAAAAGTATCAAGTATGGTAACAGAAGTGCAGAGGAGAAAGGAAACTAACCAAGGAGTCAGGAAGCACAAACAAAGTCAGACAAACATGTTGAAATGCATGTCTTGAGGGCCAGCACATCAGCAAGCATCACCAGAAGACCACTAGCGGCTTTCAGAAAGGACTTGGCAGGGACACAATGACAGAATAAGGCTTCTGTGTGTCTGCTGACCTAAATGTGTTTCTGCTTGGATGACATAAATGCCCATGCCTGAGCCAAGGCTTTCCATAACTGAGAACAGGCTAAAACTAAAAACACCATTACGAAACAGATAGGTCAGCCGTACTATCACGCAAGCGGGCAAGCAATCAATATATCCCTCCATTGATCTATCATTATTTCTATTTGTTAATATTTGTATAGCGCAGACTCCCATCCAGTGTTACAAACATCAGCAAGTTCCAGAGCTAGACCTAAGCTTTCTATGATGAAGGTGGGAAGCAAGGCAGCAGAGAATCATGGCAGCTGGCAGGAATGGTTGGAGGCACAATGGCATCAAGAGGAAGTGGAAAGTTTTACCAACCTTAATACTTGGCTGAGACATGTCTTTGTCTCTTTGTAGCTCATCCCTCAATCCCTACAAAAATAAGCTCGTGTTAATTTCACATCTTTGCCAGATGTAGCAGGCATCAGTTTGAAAATCACTTTGAAAAGGCCTAAAAAACACTTCCCAATCTCAATCTCATTTTTATGTTCCAGTAAAGCAATAACACTGACAAAACTGGTAGCTGTATCACACGAGTGAGGAGAGAGAAGCAGTTTACATTCTTATTTCATATCATGTGTATCATGTGTTTGGGAAGCAAGCAAGAAGCCATACCTTAAGTTCCTCATCTTTCATAGCAAGGAGTGCAGACAGCTGTCGAACAGAGTCCTCTGATTGCGCATCTGGAGTCAGGTCTGACGCTTTCCTATTAGACTGGATTGATGCTTCCAGATTTTGTACAGCAATCCTAAGTTTCTCAATGACACTACCATGGCAAATGAAGGAATACAAAAATTTAATTTACAGTTTTTGTAAAGGTTTGTAGTATAAGTAAATACAATCCAGAAAAAATACCCATATCCTTACCTATCTTTCTCCTGCAGAGCCAGTTGCAGATCACAGGTTGGGTCTGGGATAGGTTGGAAGGTGTCAGTGTGATTAATGGCACAAAGATGTTTCTCCAGGTCAATATTCTTCAGCTTCTCCTGCTCAGCAATGGCTGCCATTTTCTCAACCTCGTCCTCAGCTGTTTGCAGACTCTAATTCCAACAAAAGCACAACGAAAAAAAGAAAACTGAGTTTCTATCAACAGATATAATATGGAAAAAAAAACTAGATTTTTTTTTTGTTGGAGCATGGGTCTGCAGTGCTTGACATAATGACAGACTTGATATCAACCTGTTCGAGTTCAGCGATCTTCTTATTGAACATGACTCGGAGTGCATCTATCTCCCTCTGAGCCTGCTCCCTTACACGGTGATCCGCTGACTCCCGGCCTGCCAAACTCTCCAAGGCTTTGCTGAAAGTATACACAGGCAGGATCAAGTTCATGCAAAAGTTAATACTAAGAAAGAAAGAAAGACAGTTACATTTTGTTCATCTCCCAAAGGGGAAATTGGTATCCTTATATATTATCAAATACCACACACACCTGGAAACGACATGCACAAATGCAAATAAACGCAAGTTTGATCATCTTTTCTCCATGACATGCAGTAGGGGAGGGATTTCAGAGTGTAGGGGTTGCATGTGAAGTTTGCACCTCTGAGCTGCTTGGAGCTAGAAGGTGACCTGAAATCCCTCAAGATACCAGTTCGGCCTCTACTTGTTGTTTTATTTATTTATTTTTTAAAGTCTGTGCAAGAACTTCAACCAGTCACTACAGATTAAACACTCTGCCACCCCTACCTAAATTCCATGCATTGGTTACTTCAAATCTAGTGGAAACGGAACCTATTCTAGGGTTTCTGTCATTTCTGTGGACTTACGATGCTGACACAAGAAGCTCCTGTTTCTCAGTCAGTTCTCTCTTCATGGACTCCAACTCTACCTTAAGTTCAATGTTCTGTGGAAGGATAGTATTAACATCATACACACACTCAGAACAGCTTTGAAGCTCAGTAAGAATACATTTTTCTTTTGTTGGACAGTTGATATGACCAATCCTGATGGGTTTGGGGTTTTTTTTGTAGCTGATCAGGTCCATCTTCACACACAATGTGTAGGGATAGAATTCTAGCATGAGCTACCTTGGAGCATGACTTAGTGAGGATGGGAGCATCTTCATCTTCCGCTTTCATTAGAACAAGACCAACCAAATGTCTTTTATTAAAGAAACAATATCTTTTTAAGAGTAAAACAAAGACCCAGTGTAGTCATTGCAGTAAATGCCGAGTTGCATCAAAGAGACACACCTTGAGACAAGCGTCTCTGCGTACCTCTGCGTCAATGCATATTTCTGTTTGCAAAGCATTCAACACACCGTTTTGAAGACATCCTCAGTGGAGTCGTCGCATTTCTGTTGCATTCGCTCCTCCATGAAGTAAATCCGCAGTTTAAGATTGAAGTTCTCTTTCTTCAGAGCAGTGATTTGCTGCAAATGTTAAAAAAAATATATGTAAGGATACAAAAATACCAGTCTCTACTTAAAAATAGATTAGGAAATAAGGGAATCGGTCAGGATCAGGATCAGGAAGCAAGAATCTTTTATTGTCATTACAGCTTTTGAATTGTTCAGTGAAACTAAGGTGCTGAATTCTGGTGCAAAGATATAAAATGAGGGAAAAAAAGAAATAAAAAAAGATCTATATACAGAGGAAGTATATACAGAAGTATGTACAGAAGTATACACAGACATGATGATAATGTGTGACATATAGAATGATCAAGAAATGAATCTAATCAAATAATAAGAAATGTCAAGCAATTCCAATCAACAAGCTCAATGCTCAATGTGTGTGGTTATTGTTAGATAAAGGGACGCCTTCATGCTTGTGTGTGCGAGTGCCCATGTCCGTGTGTGAAGTAGACTGTGCATCATTGTGCTCTGGGCTTAGAACAACACACATCTGGTGCTGGGGGGAGGGGAAGGGGGAAACTGTCGAAGGAAGGAGGTAGGAGTCTGAGGCAATCTGCAAAAACCTCTAATCAAGTAGTCAGCCAGGCAGCACAAGCCAAACATCTGACAATGCATTCCTATTACATGTTGAAAAGAGGGCTGATACCGAACACCATGCTCCCATTGCTCCCACGCACGCGCACGCACACAAAGTCCATATATGGACCTTATAACCTGATTTTAGCCAGACCGTGAATCCATGTTCGTTGTTGAATTCTTGTTAAATCATGAACCTCACCGACCACGTCAGATTAAGTTGTGACAGTTCGACGCAATGACAAAATACTGTCACACAAATCTGTTCAACACAATTTTGGAGGCATTGTAGTACAATTACTACATCCACCCTTTTGTCTGAGATGTGATCACAATATGTTGAGGTTCCTCTGCACGTGAATAATGTAAACATTTCTCCAGCTTGCAATCAGATATTATTTGCTGATCACAGGTAGAAATTATTCAGTATTATTTATGAGGCCTCTATCAAAGAATATGAAGTTCAAGAAAGGAGTGATGAATAAATGGATGCATGTAATGGCATGATTTAAGTGAAAGCACATGGTGCTGCATCTGTGGTTGGGCAATGTGTGTGTTCATACACTGTTACCCAAGGTCATCCCACCCCACCAATAAAAACTACTCACATTTTCATAGTCCTTCATGGTGAGAGCTTTGATTGGGGACATCTTATCAGAGAAGATTGGGGCTGAAAAAGAAAAGTCGAATATTAGACGCAGGGTCAAAACTGCACTGCTTAATGGATTCTGCCTCCAAGATGATCCACTCTTTGCCTCAATAATTACCCTGTGTATATCCTGATTAGAATGTGAGAAAGCAGCAAGGGATTTGTATGTTTGAGAAATCAGAGGTGAGGTCATATTTGGAGATGTGCTCTGACTTCTGACCAGCTGCACAAATAGCTTATTTCCCAACATCAATAAGCTCCCTCACAAGATTCTCTTACCTTACACAATTGTCCTTGCAGAAACTTGTTTATTCCAACCAAATATTATTGATACACCTGTGGCTATATCCATAATATCTATATCTATATCTATAATATTTGGTTACAATATTACGATCATTTGGGAAAATTTGAGGAAAAATATGGGAGGTCAGGATTGTGTAAGAGTTTCTGATGCTATGGTTTGGACTGATGCTGTGTCACAAAACGTGAAATTCAGTGATGCTGGGAAATGTGGAAGTCGTTTGTTCCAGTTAATGCGCAATTCACACGAGAGGAAAATGAGGAATGACTGCAGTGGTAAGTTCCACTTAAGGGCAATAATAATTTCCTTGGTTATGCAAATCTACCATGCAAAAGTAGAAGTGTTTGAGACAGCAACTGAGTGCTCGAAATCCCCCTGAAGATGCGAGTCGACACAAACGAGATGAGAGTTAGCAATTTATTGTTTGTGGGTTGACACAGTAATGGGTCAAAGGTTTTGGAAACAAGCTAAATTGCTCACAGGAGCCTGAAATCTATGGTCACTAAAGGATCAACGTTGTTCATTTGCTAAAAACTTAATTTATTAATACCTTTCAGAAGGAACATTGAAAAGGAGACCGCATTTGAATGTTGGTATCATGTTGACCTTCTGCAATAAGACACATTTAACCATATACCACGAGTTTGCTGGTTACACAGACTCCTAAAAAAAGCTGACCGACCACAAAGTATCCATTATGTTTGTTGACAAGTCCCTTTGTAAAATAGTCTGGTCCATCCATTTTCATTTTGCTGCATATTAGGCAACTTCTATTTTATCATAATGCTGTCCATACGTGAGAGAGAGAGGGAGAGGGAGAGAGAGAGAGAGAGAGAGAGAGAGAGAGAGAGAGAGACAGAGACAGAGACAGAGAGATAGGGTCATCTGAAAAGTGTTTTGTAAGTAATTATCATCCAATCAGTCCCTCAGCACATTTTTATTGCGACGCACAAGAGACGGACTAAAAACAAAACAAGACAGACAAAGAGCAGCGCACAGCCATACCATACCTGTCATGCTGTCGGTGGAGACATCACCCACATTTATGGAATCTGGCAATCTGCAGCTGGAAAAGGGAACAAAAAATATTCCAGTTGAGGGGTAGCCTAGTCTCTATGAAGCACTGTTGGTCACATTTCATCAGATTCAACAAAAAAAAAAACACAACACAGGAATCAGGAATTGAGCCACTACCCTTAAAAACACACAGTTTTCCAAATAACAAAAATCTGTTACGTTTATGCAATGCTCTCATTGGCCAGTTCCACTGTGCCCTTGGGATGCTCCATGAATAGCTCAAGAATTACTCTCTGCTTCATTTACATCCACTGTGACACTGCTGCTTCTCTCCCTCGCTCTCTCTCTCTGTGTGTGTGTGTGTGTGTGTGTGTGTGTGTGTGCGTGTGCGTGCGTGTCAGACCGTGTGCCAGTGACAGCCTCGCTCTCGTGTTCAACCAGGCACAAGGGGAAGAAAACAAATGGGTTGGCAGAGATGGCTTTCATTGGTGGACGAGCATCCACTGTGACTCCAATTAGCCAGGCCTCACTTACAGAGATGACACAATGCTCGACAGCAGCAAACATTGGTACTGCCTCCACCCAGTCTCATAACAACAAAAAATGCTGTAGTAATTACTAGAGATGTCCGATAATATCGGCCCAACGATATTATCTGCCCGATATTAGCATAAAAATGTAATATCAGTTTCGGTTTTTTTTTTGCTTTAAAACCGATAATATAAAAACCGATAAAAATAAAACAATGCGTGCGTTACACTGAAATAGTGCCTATGCGCTCCTGAAGCGTTTACCGACGCACATATCGGTATCGGCTGACATCGGTATCGGTAAATTGAGAGTTGGACAATATCGGCATATCGGATATCGGTAAAAAAGCCAATATCGGACATCCCTACAAAAAAGAGGATCCTGACAAGGAGGTCATTAAGGTCAAGAAGACAAACCCTTATTTGTCATAATCCACACTGCCCAATACTCCCATTGTTGCCCAATACTCCCATCGCATGAGATGACAGACTGATCTGCTGATCTCTTTGTGTATCTCTTACTTTGTCCATCATTTGGACCACGGCAAAATTATTTTCTCATGCTGTTAACTAACAAATGTATCTTACTCTTATTTAACAGCATACAAAACACTGAAATTTATGAACCGTACTACACCACTAATTTGTAATGCTAATGATCTAAACCAAAAAGCACCATCAACATGATATGCTGACCAATGAAATCATGTTTACACTGTCTTGTGCTACTACTACTGGTACAAGTAACAACGATTAAGGTAATTTGATAAAGTGTCTGCATCTCATGGTCCACATAGCACTTGATCAAAAGGGACTTAGGGGAGACGAAAGGATACCGGTACATGGATTCCGCAAAATCTTGATCATTGCATCACTGAGGTTTGGCAAGGCACACACTTCCTTCCTCCACAAGAGGAAAGGAAGCAATATCAACACACAAGCCGTGTATGGCCTTTAGTATATACAAAATCATTGTGTTGGAGCACATTTAGACATCTCTGCAAAGTGAAGCGATCAAACAGACAGCAAATAGTAAAACTAAGTACCACTTGCAGTACATGGAAACATGGTGTGAAATTGCAGCACAACCCTTTGCTTGCCATACTGATTTTCAGATATCAGAACCAAGCATAACATCAGCTCGCAACATAGGTTTAAGTGAGGACAGAGGTTACATATTCTTTGGTGTACTGTGAATCGAGTTTCAAAATGACAAAATAAGTCATTCAAACTGCACGTATCAGCTGACATCTTGAATTACTAAAGCCACCGCTCCCCACCTGGATGAACAGTTTAAAAATACTCTACACGCACACTGCTTGGCTCAGTTTTTGACCCAGTAATCCAGGGAATATCAAAGGACACGGGGGCACATCAAAAACAAGACAGGAAAACTGAGGTTTTACGAGGACCTTCTCATGGGGAAAAACAAATACAAGCTACGAACTAGCTATATTTAGAAGACACTTTGCCAATTGTTCCTCTGGACAATTCAATGCACAATTCACCTACCATGTCACACAGTCCTGTCAGGGACGGCACTCGGGGAGAGAACAAATAAGTTTAAGTCAACGCTACATTTTACTGGAGCTTTACTAGGCGCAGACGTAGCAACTGACATTTGCAGAGAACTAGTTTGGTGTGATGTTTCCGCTTTCCATCGCCCTGTCAATAACAGACGGGTCCCTGCATGACAGACGGCAGTCACGACAGCTCCGAAACCAAAGGGTGCAACACTGAACAGTTACGAATTGTGAGGCACAACAACAAAACTCCTGTACAACTGAGAAAAGGCCCTTCAAAGCAAATAAGGCTACGTTCTACGACTGGACTCGATTTAGTGTCGATTTTGATTTGATTTCAATCTTAATGTTGAGAACGTGAAATTAACGTACACACGTTTACAGTGTTTGCACGATGGCATTTGAAAATGCATCACAGAACTTTTATACTGTAAGAGGATGAGCGAGTCAAACCAAATCACTTCTCGCTAAATTACCGACGTAGCGATGACCTGAACATAACTCGACATGAACGACACAACAGTGTTAGGGGTGGAGCGGTTAAAACTTGCAAACGCCGCGCCAACACGAACGCCCGTAGCGGGATTACTCCGGTGCCAAAGTCGTTAAAGCTAACACTAGCCCGCTAGCTAACATTCGAAATCTTACCTTCCATTGGTGTCAATGGGGAGCGTTTGGTCGGGCCCGACGACAGAATCCATTATACCAGGTCTTTTAGTTCGTGTTTCCAGCGAAGAAAATTGACATTACAGCGACTAGCCGCGGCGAATCCTTAACAAAGCGGGACGCATTTCAAAATAGTCCATGCTACCGCCATCATGTTGTGGTGAACGTCACCATTGTGTACGCTGAGAATTCATGGTGCTTTCAGGTACCATACAAAACTGGCCTTCCAATGTTAAACTCAGAGTCAAGTAATATCGAAATGGCATGAGAAGGTAAAGTAACACATACATTATCTTCTATGCGTTAAAATTCCTGGATGCAAAGTGTCAGAAGTATGATTTAACTCTAAATGTTTTGTAATGCGCGGAATTACAGAAAGTCCGAGGGTGACCAGAATGCCGCAGCAAAGCGGGCGGATGCTGAGGTCAAGCGATTGGCTCGAACGACGCGTCAGTGGCGAGAATCAACGGCGCTGTGAGGGTCAAAACGTCATCAGAGGAACGGTATTCTGCTCACTTTAAGTGCCAACGGTAGGCGTTGTAGCACGGTACACAGTTTGGGTGAACCAACACTGTCCCGCAAATCAAATAAATGGCAATGCCTCTGCAAATCGCCCGATCTGAGTGATATTGAAATACGAGTGGCGAAACGTTGTGTTTGTTTGTTTGTTTGTTTGTTTGTTTGTTTGTTTGTTTGTTTGTTTGTTTGTTTGTTTGTTTGTTTGTTTGTTTGTTTGTTTGTTTGTTTGTTTGTTTTAGTCAGACGCTATGCAATAGTCAGCGCGCATCGCAACTAAACACAAAGACTTCCCGTTTTAAGTACAATCTCCCGTACTGGCGAAACCTGCGTTTACATTTTAGTTGCAAGATTCGACGACTATGTAGTATTTAGTGACCTGTCGTTATTCTCTGGATTTAAATTGAAAGGAGGAGAGGATATTAATTCAATTTGAGTCAGCTCCGCTCATTCCGCATATTATCACAAATTTCGTAACTCTCCCCTTTCTTTGCCATTGATAGAGTAAACAATAGCGACTCCAAGTGGTGAAATATATGGTGTCAACTGTATAACGGGACTTGGCGTGACATGATCTGTCTGAGGACCCTCGTCGGTTCGAGGTGGTGAACCTGAGATATGGAAGAATCTTACCCAGGGTCTAACGTGAGACAAATACTAATAAGAGGCATTTCAAAATAATCCGCCTCCCTATGGACGTGTGTGAGTTTATGTGTCTTGATGGCCCTGAAATGGAGGATCAGAATCAGAAAATCGCTGGGGTGTGGTGCTGTGCATGCGTTTATTTTTAACTCATGAACTACACAGCAACGCCTCTTAAATCGATGTGGCCAGAGCTAGGCCACATGGAGTGTTATCCTCTTCAATGTTCTCCAGTAAGGCATTCAAGACATTGCTGTCTCTGTGGCTCAGCCATCACAATGGAAGTGGTCTCTGGAAGGCATCTCTGGTCGGTCTGCCCCTTGAAAGATTGTCTTATTTTGCTACATGAGCTTCTGTGTCAAAAGGCTTCCTCTTGTGGATGCTCCTTCAGGCATCGCCTCAGAGGATCACCGGTCTTGTATCCTTTTTACCCTCACTTCTCCTGATGCAAAAAAAAGTGATTGTCATCAGAGGATATTTCAGTGTGAAAACCATCACAAGAAT
This sequence comes from Carapus acus, assembly GCA_900312935.1. NCBI lineage: Eukaryota > Metazoa > Chordata > Actinopteri > Ophidiiformes > Carapidae > Carapus > Carapus acus. Next base: position 65,103 of record OMPJ01046259.1, on the reverse strand, counting down.
TCTTGCCCTAAAAAACCAATAGCGAGCACAAAAAGTGATATTTTTTATTGATCAAATGGACATGGCACAATGAATGAAGGGGTAAACAGATAAGGGCGGTAGGCACCAGAAATGGTCTTGTTATGGGTTTTAGGACTTTAGGCTGATACATTTGAAAACATGTTTTAATTATTAAGACATATAAATCTTTCAAACTAATATGTAAAGATGTGAGGTATTCTTAGCTCCTTTTTATGTCTACACGGAATTTCCAAAAAGAAGAAACAATTGTCACATATTGGCATAATTTCTTTAAACACAAGTTATAGTATAGTACAGACTCCTGATACAGTACATGGTTGACTATCATAGAGAAAAAAACAACATGAAGCAAAACAAACCAAAAAATAAAAGATAATTAAAAACTGCAATAAATTTGTTCTCTGGAGCCCCAAATGTACACATAAAAATCTATAAACTCCAAGACCAGTTGGGCAAACTGATATATAAAATCGTCAGAGAGAGAAGTATTGCTTCAACCGACGGAACCTTGCTCAGTCAACAACCATGTTTACAGCATTAAATAACATTAAATTAGCAACAGGGGATCCACTGTATACAGCAAGGCTTGAACAATTATAAACACTTGTGTCCAGCTACAACAAAGAACTTTTTTTTAATTAAAATTATCTCCATTGGTTGTACCTGTAAAAAAATACATACAGCTGTGAGGGGACTTTGTACATAGAAAATATGACATGACCTAAAAGGACTTCTAACCCTGTGAAATATAAATGATGTAAGAGGAGTCATCAGTTTTACAATAGTAACAGCCAAAATGTTTTCTCACTGTGAAATTCTGGGCAGAAAGACGTGTTTTTGAGTAATTAACACAATAATCATTCACTATGGGAGCAATGGTATTTTTTTATCACCTATGTGCATTTTTGTCATTTAAACGTGTGCACAAGCATTAGAAAAGTGTAGCAGAGTGGTGTGGTTCTAGTTTTATTATTAGCACCTCAAGTAACTTAGCACCATGCACATGAGAAAAACCTGGAGAGAAGGCTCGATTTGCCTGTGCATTCCTGCCCTCTCTCTTTCCCCCCGTGGCCGCCCCGCACTTCCATATGTAATGCTGCTGTGTGGCTACTGCACGCTGGGTAGAAGAGTCATTCTGTGGCATATGACATCAAACCTCCGGTGTCGTAGATGTAATAATGAGTAAGTCAAGCCTCAGGGATGTCCTTGGCCTCGATTTCACATGCAACAGCTGCAGGAAAAGGAATTCACCTCAGCAATTCCATATAAAGACACAGGTAGTTTGCAATGATTTAAAAGGGTTACCACATTTAAATATTCCCTAATCATCAGTGGCATCCTAGTTTGTAATGCATATTGACACAGATTTTCACAACAGATTGATTGTCTACATTTTTCAAAAAAATATTTCGTGTATTATTTAAGGATAATTGGGTGCCACTGTTTTGCCCGAAACAAAAGAGGAGAAATGTGGAAACATCTCCACTCTTGAGCTCTTGAGATAAATGCAATGTAATATGTTTGAGAGAATTCACGTAGGCCAGACTGGGAGATGAACGCAAAAAAACAAGATAAATGGTACCCCTGAAAAATCCTTCCATATTGCTTTAAGTATCAAATTATCTTCTCATTTTCTATTGCACTTGAAGATTATTTCTTTACATAAGATACACAAAAGTTAAGGAATACGCATACATATATGTACATTTAACTGATCCCAATATTCTTAATTCTCCTCTGACAGAATGGAATTCCTGGTAAGTACACACAGTAAGCAGACTGTATACAGTTACAAAAATAAGTTACTATAATGTCCACTGATTGGTTAAATTGGCAATATGAACTTGGCCATCATCTCCCTCCACTTTGCAATGTTCCAGGGAGACAATCTGGCTTGACGCCTTTCCTCCCCTCACACGTGGGGATCCCTCTGCGAAGAGCTTGATGAAGCTGTTGCCTTTTTTTGAGAAGCCTATTAGTGCAAGAACTCCCCTGCTCCTCCTCAGCTCTCCCGCATCCCCTGTTGTGTTGAGTCCCCCATCTCCCCTGTGCTGCCTCCCTCTGAGTCTGCAGTCCAATGGGAGTTTGGCAGAGTGAACCTGGAGTGTTTGGGGGAGGGGGTGACGTGGTTGTCTCCTGCAATGGACAGTGCTTGGCCACGCCAGGAGACTCCTCCGTTCTCCACATCTGCATGAAGGTGTCATCCAGGGGTGACATTCGGTAACTTCATGCTCAGAGGACTTGCACAGCAGCCCTCACAGGAAGCAAACAGGACCCACTTCTAGATGGTAATGTGAACCGGAAGCAGTCCTTGGGAGGTTATAGATATCGACCACAGGGAGCAGGGAAGGATCAAATGAGTGGAACACAAATTGGGTTTGGTGCCAGCGGCCATCTTTCATCTGAAACACAAACAAACAAGTCCGCATTTTAATGTACAAAACAAGCCTCACATTTAGCGCAACAAAGACCTGTGGCTTAGTGTCAATACGAAGATGTTTCAGGACATAGGAAGGTTGTTATTTTAGCCCATTGTTATTTGGTAAACACAAACACCAAGTTTGCTGCATTTCAACGCTGCAATGGGGAGAGAAATCACTGATTTGAACCAGCATTAATTCTGAATTGGGGAGAGAACTATATGCCCTTTGGTCACGTTTCAGCCAACCATTCTTCGTGTCAATGCACAGTCTTGCACCTCTCTCATCTCATGAACCACATATCTCACATAGTTGCTAAGTTTTTGCAATTTAAATAAAAGTACTTCTAATGTGAATCCAGCCAACTAAAAAAAACATTTTTACACAACTCAGCCAGTCTTATTTGAATGTTTTCAACAAAAGCGTACAGTCTCGTTGGTCTTACCCAGCAGGAGTCTTCTATGACCTGTGGCTCAAACTCTCCTCCCATCTCAAATATCTCTCCATTCCACGCCTTAAAGCTCACAGCCCCACGAGTAGCTGGCTGATCCTCTGCCAGTCTCCACACGGAAATGTTCAGACAGTGGATGGTGATGTGTTGCACGGCCTCGGCACTTAGCAGGTGTAGAAAGTTCATCTGGACACGGCCAATGCTGACTGCTGGCTGCTCAAATGGGCAGAACGAGTGTTGGTTATCGACTCTGGGATGACCTCTGATGTTTGGGGGTTCATGGATGGGTTGGAGCCAAAAGTATGTTCATACCTTGGATACTGTGATTGGTTTCAGACACGTCTGCCCACCACCAGTGAAGTTGCATGAGACTTCGACTGTATCCGACGTGCAGCCCAAGTTGGGGTCAATCCAATAAGTGCCTGGAAATGTGCAATGGCAAGCTACGTAAGCAGTCTACCTTCACAAAAACTCACACAAAGTCTACTTTCCACAAGTCTCTGTCTCTTTGGCCTACTTAATCTGTACTTCACTTACCATCATTTAACCTCTGTTCACAGCTGTGCAAGTCTCTACAGATGCGGGCGGGGTTGTCTTGAGTGCCCAGTGGGTTCTTTAGGCTTTGGATCAGGTTACTGAGGTAGTGGAGGGTCTTAAAAATCTCTGCACCCTGGTCCAGCATTGGCAGGTCCATCACAGGCTTATTCTGGAAGTGGAGGACAGAGTGTAAGATTTATTGCTGTGGCTGTTGTTGTTGCTGTTGTTATTATTAACATTATGCATTATTCATTTAGTGCATTATTACTGTTAACAAATACAACAACAACAACAATAATAATAATGACTTTATTAATACACTAAAGTACGTCAGATAACACGCTCACCTCTTTCCTCCTGAGTGGGGCATGGGAATCCACGAACAAATGAAGGCCATCCTCTACCTGTGCCAAAATGACAAAACAAAGATAGACTAGGCTATTGCTATCATCTTGTCCCATTTATGGCAAAAATAAAGAAATCCTAAAATACAAAATAGGTCTTACAAATGATGGTGGAACACTTGGTGGACCCTAGAGGAGAGCAATGAAGATTATCATAATTATACAACGACAAGATCATGGTTACAATTTTTGTAAATTGCAGAACTTACTGGGAGTCCAGGTGCACCACGAGGACCTGGAGATCCCTGATTAAGACAAAAAATATGCAGGTTTGATGATATTACATGTTATTTGTGTAATTTAAACAAGAGGTGGTACCATGGCAATGCAACACATCATACCCTTGGTCCCTGCAATCCCTGTTCAGAAAAAGAAAACCGACAACCCACAGAAATATATTAGAGAGATTAAATTAATGTGAAAATAGTATACCTCAATGATGAGTCGTCATTTGTAGGTGGAATACTCACTGTTTCTCCACGATTGCCTTTTTCTCCTCTAGGGCCCTGAAAGCGATGTACGTATGTGATTAGATTAATGCAGGTTATAGGCAAATATAGAGAGATTTAAGATAATTTATCGATGCGACACATACAGCACTTCCACTGGGGCCAATAAATCCTGCACGGCCAACAACACCACCTCTGCCCTAAGGGAGCAAACCACAAACAATAAGTGAAACGTCCAAAAAGAACTTTCAGCTGTTGTCAGCGATATATTTACCATTGCACCCGGTGGTCCCTTTGGTCCCCGTATGCCCTTTGGCCCAAAGTCTCCCGGGGGTCCCTGTAAAAAGCAAGAGCACTTAAAACCATGAAACACAATCAATTTTTGCTAAATGCCTAACAATACACTCTTTTAATTGGGAAACATCTATGTGCAGTTATTGTGTTTTCATACACCAATTCCATCCTGGTTAAATTTGGATTTATTGTGATTTTCAGAGCAGTTGTTCAATATCAGTTTGGATTGTAATGGAAATCCTATGTGGGATTTATATTACAGATATGACATCACCTACTGTAGGTATAATGTGATGGCAAAACACTGGCTAAATTGATCAAGATTTCATTTTACATTACAGGAATTGTGTTCTCTTATTGTAGTATGTCAATGAATTTACCCTCGGTCCGAAAACTCCAAGAACGCCTGGAAAACCTGGTTCACCCACATCCCCCTGAAACACAATGTAATAAGTAAAAACCATCTCTATAGTTAAGAACTGAAAAACGTTATCGTAATTATGATTATTATGATCATATTTCACTGCATGTTTCTGGTGCTACTTACAGGCTGTCCTTTGGGTCCCCGGTCTCCTTGTGAACCTGGTAGTCCCATTCCACCTTGGAAACCCCTCTTTCCTGAGGGACCTGCTTGGCCACGAAGACCTCGTTCACCCTGGATGGATGAGTTAAAGGCCAGATAAGTGAAGATGTGATGTCCAAAATAGAGATGAAAACAATATTGCTAACTGTTTCTTGACATCGTTCCCATACCCTTTAGCACATTATTCCTCTCTTACCTTGGGTCCAATGGCACCTTGGTCTCCTGGAAGTCCTGGCACCCCAGTTTTACCTCGTGCACCAGCTTTACCAGCGAGACCAACTTCCCCATCATCACCATGCTCTCCCTGTAAATATGAAAAGGAATTTTGGTAAATCTTATCTATTCATAGAACAATTACCTTTACACTCCGTGAGGAACTTCTTATTCTCACCGGCATTCCCCTAGCGCCATCCTTCCCGAGGAGTCCATCCATCCCAGGTACTCCCTCTTGCCCCTCTCTGCCCACCACACCCCTAGGACCAGGGAGACCAACATGTCCCTGAGTAGAAGGAGAGTGACATTGGTCTTATTGCAGAGCATCTATAACAGTGGAGACAGTCAGTTCAACTGTGCATGTGGTGGTAGCGTTACCAACACCAGCACCACTGTCTTACAACCTAATCAGGAAACTGTAGTGTGCATAGTCCTGTGGGGTACTGTTTTCATCCCATCTGAACTTGGAGGAATTAGTATCATCACTTCAAATTTTGTCTTTGTAACTCTAATCAGTGCTGTTGTATGCACCTTGTTTCCAAGGTCTGTGGCCAGGAATACAAATGTTGTGAACAAAAGGCTGTCAGGTAGCAAACATCTGTGTTTTGTTTTGAAACAGCCACTGGTGAAAGTGTGGTTGTCAAGAAAATTATTGCTTACCTCTGTTCCTCTGGTTCCTTGTAGTCCGGTCAAACCTTTCTTGCCTTTTTGACCCTGCCGAGACAAGAAGTGGGTCAACCTTTTTGACTTTCGGAATGATCAAACAAAACTTCAGCTCGGCTTGCAAGGCATTACATGTGTGTTTACATGTGTGTTAGATCTTCATCTCCTCCGTTTTTTGGGCAGTCCCTTTAGGGATTACCACAGTTGATCACCTTGCTCCATCACCTCCCATCCTTTAAGTCCCCAAGTGTACTGTATATGTTCGGTCTAAGCTTTAATTGGGATCAAAGTGACAGTACATGGTATATTCCCTGTCTACCTCTATTCAAGTGCTGTATATCAGACTCTGCTTTGTCTGCTTCCCTTGATGTTTTGTAATAATCTAACATACCACTTTCGTCTGTTGTAATTAAAAAGATGTTTCTGCCTAAGTTTCTTACTTGATCTCCTTTTGCGCCTTTGGGTCCTTGTTGCCCCCGAGGACCAGGCTGCCCCTACAAATGGAGGTATGTATATAAAAATTGTAATCTGTGTAATCAGGACCAATGCTGATTGAATGATTCTTAAAATCAGTTTTACAGGTAGTCCGGGAGCTCCAGATGTGCCTCTCTCTCCATCCAGACCAATTTGACCCTGAAAGAGAATCCCTATGCATTAATTACAGAGTACTCACATAAATAAATCATCATACAGATGATGCTACTTACAATGTAGCCCGGATCTCCTGGTTCACCTCTTTCCCCTCTGTCACCTGGAGTACCCTAGAGAAACACGGAATAAAAGCAAGTCAAACTCAACATGTGCCAGTTTTTAGCAGTCGAGCAAGCATAGACAAATGTAACAGAAATGCCACTTACAATGTCACCTGCCGGACCAGGAGGACCCTCTACTTTCCCATCATCCCCCTGCTCTCCCTGAAAAAGATGAAAGATAATTGAAAAAAAATTCCATTGTGGCCCCTCATACTGCGTGGAGCACTTTGATAGATAGAAATCTCCACCTCCAAATTCTGTCATATTCAAAGTGATATTTAAGTTTGCCTATTGCAAAAATAAAAAAGATGTGACATCCTCCACACACGTTACGCTCCTATTCCTGCCACAGTGTTTTCATAGGTAGTTAGCTCTAGCTCTGAAATGTCATGCACAGTTGAACCACTTCATGTTTGAGTGCTGTGAAATCTAAATTCTTGGATCCATTTAAAATGATAAGGGCCTAGTCTTTATGAACATTAATGACATGTCAATGTTAGATATTAAAAGAAGACGTACCTTTTCACCTTTTGGTCCTGGAGGCCCCATTGGGCCCTGTGGTCCCTGATGACCCTAGTAAAAACACAGATTCTTATAGGTTCAACTTCATATAAAAATAGATCGATTTGTATGCATGAATGGCTTGTTTGATATACAGTTATCCCCATCCTATCGTGGGAGATACGTTCCAGAGCCACCTGCGATGGTTGAAAATCCACAAAGTAGAAACAGCATTGGCTTGGGTGAATTATCAAGGCACAGTGCTGCACTGTAATGTCCTTTTATATATCAACGTTCTCATAAGCATCCGTACACTCCTACAAACCTTTTCCATGCTCTTAAATACTCTTCTAAACCTCTTGCAGTTTTAGAGGCGTGGCGTCTGTGCAGTATATGTGGCTTATTTCCTCAACATACCATCCAATTTTAATTACTGTATATTGTCCTCTGTTGTACCTCATAACCTCCAAGGCCGGTTTCCCCCTGTTGACCCATACGACCAGGAGCTCCCTAGGATGAACACAAGTTTCTCTCCTCAGTCATTGTTTCAAGCGCTGCAATTAATTCTCAATCAAGTAATTCTAAATTAACCTGGGATATCCTAATCATTACACACACTGCTATGATTTTTCTAATGTACTTTACCACATGTCCAATGGTCCCTCTGGATCCCTTCGGTCCAATGAAACCTGGTGGTCCCGTCTTTCCGATTGCTCCAGTCTCCCCAAGGTGGCCCAGGTGACCTTTAGCTCCCTTGAGACAAACAAATGGCATTGAAAATTTGGAGGTCACACCAGCATTGATAAAAATTAGTGCAAATATTTGCACAACCATGAATATAAGGAATTCAGGTGGTGCGAGAGAGTATCTGATGTTTGCACCTTTGAACCTTGTTTGCCTCTTTCCCCAATCTTGCCAGATTTACCCTCTTGACCCTACAGGGTACAAAAATCCATGAAATGCCATCAGCTGTGATCTGAGACATCATCCAGTAACACAGGCAGATATGACAGGCCTCTCACCCTGACACCTGTGAGTCCAGGACTTCCAGGTGGGCCCTCTTTTCCCTTTAGCCCGATTTCACCCTTGTCTCCTTTGTCACCTTCTTGGCCCCTGTCACCTTTTTCACCCTTAACACAAATTAAACCAAAACAAGAGTGCATCACTCTTTTCAATTATTTGGCTCAAACCAGACAAGACACAACATGTGACAAACGTTACCAAAACCTGGATAATATCAGGACATGTTACAGACATTTCTCACCTTGGTTCCATCTGGACCGGCTTGACCAGCCTCTCCC
>OMPJ01046259.1:6899-37826 GCA_900312935.1 Carapus acus | reverse complement strand
GGGTGAATACAAGTGCAGCAAGAAAAAGCTACGAAGCATCACTCTGACCCCCCGAAAGATAAATCATCCAGCTGTAACCGCTGCCGTATAAACAAGGGACAAATGTGGGAAACCATGCCAGGCCAAGTGCAGCTTTTAAGAAAGGCCTTTGATCAGAGATGGACAGACGAGCCCCCGGAGTCTCGGTGCTTTTACGTGATGATAGGGAGTCTTGTGCCTCAGCTTTTGTCCCTTCGAGGTCCGTGAATGGCAATATGGCCTAATTTCGACAAAGGCAGAGCACCTGATGAAACCGAGCAAAGAACCCTTTTGTTCGACAAACACGTGGCTTAAGTGTCACCACATGAAAAGTCTGATTCTGATTGAAGCCGGACCGCTGGCCTTTTTTCTTTTTCTTCCTGCACTTTAGTTATTATATCTACCACCCCAACATCCCACTTCAGTCTATGTGGGATGGCTGCCTCTGTGTGTTTATCCCTGACAAAGTTCGAGCACGGCCGTTTAAGTTCCTGGCTGCTGTTCAGGTGCTTCTTCTGTTCTCTTTCCTCTGCCAGCAAAGAGAAGAGCGATCTCTCGTGAAATCCTCTTGTAAACTCTCTGTATTTTCCATGCAGGAGCCCAAAAATCAGACTGTTGTCTTCTCAGGTCGATCGTGTGGATCTGTGTGTGCTGCAACGCCTCGCACGCTCTGAGCGACACATTTCTACTACTGTGCACCTCGCTGTCACACTCGTCCCGTGCGCTGTGAGGCCCTTAGCATTGTCTGCTAAGGTGGCAGAAGTCATGGAGGAAGTTCTAAACACATGAGACATGTCCCGTTACAGGTACAGGGTCCTGACAAGCTCCTGTGGAGCGAGAGAGAAGTACTTCTTCTTCCTCTCCTTCAGTACCGCACCCAATAACACCGCACACATGCAATAATCGAATGCAAATGTGTTCCACCAAGACAAGAGTACGTTTTCGCCAACATATCGCGTCCTGTGTCGTTGTCGGTCCGCCTGCAGCGAAATAACCGTTGCAGATTTGCGAACCACACACCGAGCCGCCGTTAGCTTGTGCGTGCCTGCAGACATCGGAGGCCTATAAATGCCGTATTTACCGAAATGCGAATAAGCAACAGCTGCAGAATGATCTCAGCGGCGTTTAAGGCTTACATACGCTGCCCTGAAACACGCTGTCAGACAGGCTTTGAACACTATCTGACACACACAACAGGACCTGCAGCTTCCTCCAAATGGCTGTGTTCCATGCTGGGGGAGGGGAAAGCCTTTTCCTTAAACAAAAGCCTGCTCTTGTTGCGAGAATCCAACATGCGACTTTTGGGACGCCGCAGTATTCACACTGCTGGTAACCCTTCCAGCACTCATGGAAATAGTGAGCTGGGTCAAACAATGACGCACATGTGGACCGTATAAATTTTAACATGTGTAGGTGTTGCACTGAGAGCTGTGACCCAAATAGACACAGAAAAAGGTCGAGTTGGAACGTGACGCGGCTTTGCAGTCACTGCGATGTGATTACTGCAGCAAAACTGTTGAGGTCCACACGCAAAACACAGCAAATACATTTCACACTTTAGAATGATTATCTGTAAAGTATGTTGAGACAAAACTTTACCGGCCTACCCATCTTGCCCCTCTTCCCTGGTTCACCGGGGATACCCTAAAAACAAGGGGAGAGAGAGAGGGAAAGAGAGAGAGAGAAAGAGAGACAGAGAGAGAGAAAGAGAGAGAGAGACAGGACAGAGGAGAGGATGCCCATAGAGAGTGACCAAGGAGGTGGGGAGACAGGATAAGAGAACGGGTAAAACAAGGAGGAGAGAAACAGAAAGACAAACAGATGTTATGTAAAAACAAAACCCCTAATTTACTCCCAAACTCATCTCTGCCGGGCATGACTCAAGCCTTAAAACTCAGACATCAGGCCCCGGCTGTGCAATTTTGTCAGCTCATGCTTTTATCAGATGAGAGGAGCAGCTGAATGAAGCTGGTCCAACATATTTGGGGCTCATTACGGACGATTTAGAGCCGCTTCTCACGTACGCATGTTAAATAAACAATTGTTCGTCACGGGAGAGGACAGGCAGACGCGGCCCGCTGTCTCTCGCTTTTTATTCGCAGCCGGCTTGGGAGGAAGAGGAGGAGGAGGAGGACGAGGAGAAGGGGAAGGTAGGGCAGTAGGGGAGGAGGGGTTGCTGAGTGTCGTGGTTACAGCCTCAGCCTTGCTCCCGGAGCTTAACTTAAGTAAGCTAATCGCACCATGTTTAAGAGGCAGAGGGGAGAGTTCAGCCAGTTCAAGTCCAAAGACTGTGACGGGGGGTAGGTGGGGTTAATCGTATGAGTCACCAACACAGACAGCAGGGGGTTGGGGGGGAATCGGACTGGTGCACCAGTGTTGTAACAATAACAAGACGGCTGAGGAAAACGGCAGAAGAGGCTCCGCTGTCATCGTAGGGTCATTAGCTCTGCATTCCACAACAGGCAGAACATAACAAAGTGCTGTTTCATGGAGTACCACCGCTGCAGAATGTCAAACTAGGCATTTTTCCCCTTCTTTTTCCCGTTTTTCCTCTTCTTTGTGTGGTTTCTTTTTCAGTTTCTGATTAAAATGCACAATTAGCTCACATCACTCCATGTCTCTCTCTCTCTCATTCCGTTTTTCCATCTCTCAGTCAACAGTTTGATTTTCCATTATTATTTCACATGACTGTTGCACTCAACCTGTCCTCACCTCGCGGCCTCAGTTTTGGAGCTGAAACAAACGGCTCTTCGTAGACTGTCGGATATCTCCATGCTTAATGACTTGTTATTTAATCAAGTAATTGATGATTGAGACAACAAATATGCGTGTAGAAGCACTCACTCTTTCGCCATCAGGACCGGGCAGGCCAAAAAGCCCTGGGATTCCAATGAAACCCTGCACAGAGAACAGGAGGAGAGAGGGGAGCGAGAGGGGAGGAAAGGAATATGTGACGTTTGTGTGTCAAGCATACAAATTGCAGGAAACACAGTGAAATCCGGTTGTGTTTATGGGCACAGGCTCAAGGCCTGCAGGCAAACGACAGCTTGGATAGGGTGGGGTGGGCTTCCACGAAGAACCAAGCCATGAGGCAAGTGTATATGCCCATGGACTGCATGGTGCTGGCTTCCACGATGTAGTCCAAGGGCACATACCCTCACGCCAGGGATCTCTGAAGAGAATGGGGCCGTCACACTTGGCTGTCGGTAGAGGTAGACGTGCGTGCAGACAGAAACAGACCCAGTGCCACAGCTAAAAAGTGAGCGCCGGTGAGTTCCAGGCGCCATGGATGGCTGGAGCGGCAGGTGAGAGAGAGTCGAGTTGATTTGTGTGTATATAATATGGAGCGAGGAGCAGGATGGAGGCCAGTGCGTGACAGGTAGGTGACTGTGGGAGTTGGATCGAGCAAAAGGAAGAGAGAGTTGGACAGGGAGAGAGGGAGAGAGAGACAGAGAAAGAGTGAAAGGACTAGAATGCCTCCTTAAGACAGCAGGGCCTCAAACGGAGCTTAAACAGGAAATTCCAGCCAGTGGGGGCAGGGGAAGCTTCGAAGCAGCCAAGGAGAGCTGATAAAGAACCTCTTAATAACACAACTTGTGTCTTGTACTCTATTTGTGTACCTGTGGGTGCGTGTGTTTTTGTGTTAACGCTTATCAAGGCTCACATTATTTCTCCCTGAATGGTTGCGTACGGTAATGTGTGTGTTTACATCACAGCAAAAAGGCTCCTAAGTTTAGTAAGCTCATAATAGTGGCACACACAGACAAACCGTGTGTGCGTGTGTGGGTGTTTTTGCGGGTGTTGGGGTGACTGTTGATACCGTTGTGCGGTGCATGTGTTTACATGAGGAAACCAAATGCAAGCTTTCACAATGCACGCGTTCACGTCCAGTGTGCACAAATTTCATAAGTATACACTTGGAGAGCACCAAACCGTAAAAGATTTCAAGTGTTGTGCTTAATCATTTTGCTGCCATTTTGGGCTCCCCACTTACATGCAGTCAGGCTGAAAAACATGCAATTCTCTGTCCTGTCAAAGCAATCAGTCACCACAGAGACGCGAAACAGGTAAGAACTTGAGTTAACCTACCCGGACACCTTTGGGGCCCATCGGTCCTATAGGCCCTGGTAAACCCTGAAAAGCAAAGACAGAGATGTTATTTCAGAGGGTCAACGATGGCTGTGATGCACATGTGAGTGGTTCATTACAGGCAAGTCAAGTGCACAGAATCCTGCTGCTGAAACCCGTTGAACTCTGACATATTCACGCTTCGAAATGCACAAATGACATACAAAAGAAAGCGTTTGTTTGACCCGGCACAACAGGAAATTGTTCACATTCACTTTTGGGGCATGTCCTGCCTGATCTTAATGTGAACTTTGACCCTTGAAAGCCCTCATTATTGTACCAGTCACAGTAGAGGATTTACTGCACCTGCCTGCCAGGATAACCTTTGGCACCTGGACTTCCATCTGTACCCTGCCCTCCCTGCAGAAGAAAAAGAGACAGACCGAGAGTGGGGGAGAGAGAGAGAGAGAGAGAGAGAGAGAGCGAGAGAGAGAGAGAAAGTCAAACACACAAGCAGGCTTCCTGCACAGTAAAGAAGGACAGATACACCTTTATTGACATCCTGTTGGGGGAATTACAATTAATCCGCTGTTGTATATATTTTGGACAGGTACACGAAACGGAAAACATGCACATGCACTGGTACAATATTCACAATATACAATGAGGTGAAAGTCTGAGCTGTGCCCCGACCATATAGGGGTTATTTGCCTTGCTCAAAGGCACCTCTTAAGCTCTGGAATCTTTAAGGCCTCCATATTTTCAGCTTGGATCTGGACCAGGACTTAAACCTGCCAACAAGGTCTGAGCCTCTGCCGCCCTATTAGCTGTCCCTTCTGCGTGAGTAACAGGGTGATGGGAGAATAAAAAGAGTGGATAAACTGTAGTGAGCTAAACGGTTTGCGGGGGCAGGAGGGGAGTGTTTTTCTTGGAAGAGGTCACACACTCCGGCTGACCAGCGCAATCTTAGCTGCATGACTACAATTCTAGTATCATTCTCTTTCACAGCATCAGAGTCAACACTTCTCTGCTTACTCTGTGTGTTGGCAGGACAACTCCTCAGGAACTCAGTGCGTGTGTGCCTGTGTGCGTGCGTGCGTGTGTGTGTATGTTTATGTTTGACCGTGAGCTGCATGAGGCGTGCACGCAGCAAAGCAGTGCAACGCCAAAATTCCCAGGGAGCAAAAGCGATCCTCTAGAACTTCCTTTGACACACTCCGGACGTGCAGCCATGTGCGGTGCTCACCGCTCTCTCTCTCTCTCTCTCTCTCTGTCTCTCGCGCACGCTCTCTCTCTCTCTCTCTTGGATAAATATAGAGCACAATGCAGCCAGTTATGAAGCAGGATGATTTTTGTGAATTTTTGCTGAATTGGAGCAAGAGTCTGAACTGCCTCAGAGGAGGGATGACCTCCCCGCCTTCCCCACCCACCTCCCACACACACACACACACTCACACACGCCTTTTTCCCTTGGATAAAGCAGCTTGTCAAAAGTCTGAGACCCTTTCAGCAGAGCAGCCGACCTTTGTTATTGTGGCTGCTGAGCAGTTGTAACTGTTACTCAATCGACAGCGCTACGCTAGTCCAGACTCAGAGATCAGTGGGAAAGCAGGGGGTGTTTGGGCATGGACGGAGGAACACGAAGAGAGCATGACAGTGAGAGAGAATCCGGACACCTCCTCCGTGACGGGGAGTGTGGGAACTCCCCGAGCAGCTGACGTCACCCAGAGAACTAGAGGTTACTGTACTCACGCCGGGTGACAATGAGGAGAATGTTCCACTCCCGTCAGCCTGACTAAGGCGCTCCTCAGTACCAGTAGCAGTATGACCTGCCGTGACTGAAAATAGCTCTGGACATGGGGCTGGATGATCCAGACTTAAAATAGAGTGGAGTCAGAGTCAGACTCCACCCATTTGTTCCAGAAAAGGGGAAAAAAGGCAAACAAAAGTTCATTGAACTGCAATGCCCCAGCTAAGTCATCAAACCCAAACAGACGGGGAAAGGAGGGTAGAGGAAACATATGAAGTCTCCTGATGAAGATCAGCTCATTGGGGAGAAGTGACAGAGAAGTGCAAGAGAACGACGGTGCTGAAGACACAGAGAGAGAGAAAGACTTCATCAAAGCTGCAGAGTTTGTGTGTTTCTGTGCGAGTGTGTCGCAGTTGGCCTAGTTGGCCCATTCCAGGCCCCGTCCCCTCTTCCTCTTTCTCTCTCTCTGCTCTTCATCTCTGCCTTTGGCATCACTCTCCGATATCCTGGAGAGCATCGTTGCAGCTCAGTGAGCCTGCCAGATGTCTCTCCACACCAGCACCTCATAAGAGGAGAATCTATCTGGCCTCCTGCAGTTACGCCACGCTCTGTTGGCAGCGTGTGTGTGTGTGTGAGACACACACACAAGTACGCACATATACGGAATGATAGATTAGCAATCTCATGGGGAACAGAATGTGAAGGATTCGTCACTGCGGGCTTGAGGACGGAAACCATAAAGGTTTGAGGCTCATGTTGCATATTTATAGAGGCAAATACTGCATGTCGAGTCCTCTCACCTCATGTTGTGATCTGTGCATTGGGTGAACAAGATTGACTGGGGGCTAGTACTAATGAGTCGTACAAATATATAGCACTTATAGTACTAATGTGTGTATATGTAAGCATTAAACCAAAGATTTTATTGCAGAATCAAACAATATGCCATTAATCTATTACTCCAGGAATTCACTGGAAGGCATGAAAAACAAAGATGCCAAAGACGTCTGAAAATATTCACAGGATTATATCGTATTCACAGGATAAATGTACTTACCGGCTCTCCAGGGAGTCCAGGTGGACCAGGGTGGCCTTTCTGTCCCTACAGAACAAAAGCGCACACACACACACACACACACACACACACACACACACACACACACACACACACACACACACACACAGAAAAAGACAATTAGTATCGCTGAAACATGGATTGAATTTACTCAACTGGCAAAGGGCAAACACAGCATCAGAATTCCGAAAAGACTTGCAGCAGAGGGAAAACCTAATCAGTCCTGGACGAAGTTTCTCACTTGCTCTGAAAGTGTGTCTGTGAACTTGTGCATGTGAGAGAGATGAGGGGAGGCAGGCTCGGGTGACAAGTGAAGTTTTGTGCGCGGTAAAATATGCATGTTAACGCTAACAGCACCGGCACAAATGTTCGGTGCCATGTGCAAGAAATCAATCTGCTGCAGCGTCGAGGGATCAGACTTTCCACTGGCCATGCTCACGGAGAGACGGCGCTGCGGAGGCTGTGCCAGGATCGTGGCATGCTGAGGATATAAATGCCTTCCTGTTTGAGTCAGATAGCAGGAACCCTCCTCCCACTACCTCCACAGCAATCTGACAGCCAGACTTAGAGCTTTCTAGAATGCTTTTTGCTGACTCGGGAGATGCAAACCTCCATCGTCAGACAGGCAGAGAGGTTGGGGAGGGGGGGCAAGGTGGGAAGACGTACGAGCCAGGACCACATTTTGACAGGGAAGAAAGAGGAGGAGAAAAGAAAGAAAGGCATAGAGAAGACTCCTCTGGTCCCGTTTTCCTTAACCACAGCTTTACAGTCTTAAGCCAAAACTCCCAGAGTTCCTGTAAACCGTCGTTTAGCTCCATTATGGGAATGCTGCATGGAATCGAGCTCCAGCCTGCCTCCATCTAGTAACTGCTCTACCTTACCAATCTTCCTATTCACATCACCACTGCAACCCACGATTCAGCACATACGCACGCACCGACAGATTCTAAACAAGTCCTGTAGATTCCCTGGATTACTAGACCGATGGATGAATAAACTACCTACCAACCTACCTAAACAATACATTGTATTTGTCTCCCAAAATTCAAAGCTAAAATACCATATACTGGCCAGATTTCTTTACGTGAAACCAACACTTCAACACACCAGTGGGAAGACATGATCTGAATTCATGTGACAACAATGTGATTATTGTGACTCACATTGGGGGTCCAGACTTTTAGTTTGCAACCTCCTGAACCCCGGCTGCACCATCTCAGCTCCTCATCTCTCTTGTTAGAAGCTTTGCTAGTGAGTCTGGCTACTCCCTTGGATCTGTCTGTCTTTGCAGATGTCTTTTGCCAATCCACAGTGGTCCGTGTACAATTGAAACCTCAAACCTTGACGTCGACCCTGGCAGTAACCAATATACGAACAACACGATTGTATTTCTGTCTTTTTTGGAAAAGGGCAGACAAGGGATGAGTAAGTCGAAGGGTATTTGCTGCATATACCCTCAGTTCTGCAGCAAGGCAGCTGCACAAGCTGATGCCTGTGATTACAGTGGGATGCCAGCGCTGACATATATGCTCTCACCCTCAGGCACTCTGGTAGCAGAAATTTACCTCTCACCACATTAATCGCTGCCTCAATCTTTCCATCTCCCTCCCTCGCTCTCTCTCTCTCCCAGAGTAGAATTCAGTCCACCGCATGGAGCCAGATGATTGCTCGGAGCCACGCCAGCAATGTTTTTGGATGCGCAGCAGAATGTAGTTCTTTTTTAACGTGGCCGCCTCACTGAGACAGAAAGAATTAAGATGCCATCAAGAACCTTAAAGCTGCTCCGATGGAAAACGATTGCCTGCCATCTGAAAGGGCCACATCTGAGGCTGCGTGTTTAGGGAGGCACTGAGGAGAAGTGGACTTGAGGAGTCATTGGTTATACTCCCTCTGAAACGTGCAAATCGAACGATGGTTGATTTAAATTCTGCCATAGTTGCGCTAAAGATGAGAACGTGGGCTCATTTGTCTGAACAGTGGAAAAGGAGAAACTTTGGTTTGGACCCGAGCTAAGAGAGGAGAGGCTCAGACAGATTAATGTCACAGAGTAAACCTGTCTTACATAAATGAGGGAGGCTGGGGTGATGAATGTATTGAATAGCTGCAGCGGGAAAATTACCGAGTGCCATTGTTCCCTATACTTTTGGATGTACTGGTGAGCAGATGTATGGTTTGGAATCAGTTTGAAAGGAAAATATATACATGAAATCTTAACAGCTGCAGCTACCGGCCCGCCCGCCGGCAGGGTTGATGTACGGTGCGTATTCGAGGCAATGAGGAAAAGGGCCAATATTCCACCTCGAGCTGCGCCAACACTGGATTGTTTGGAGATCGACGACCCCCATGCAAGAATCTATCGGTGCTAAACAGGAGCGCATGGAAATATAGGCACTTACAAAGTGAAAACTCTCCATAACGTGTCCCAGGATGAAGATATTTCCTCAGTAGCGCACTAACCACCGACTCTACATTAGAGTGTCTGTGGATCAGTTGACTGCTGTCTAGACGCATTCTGCCTCTCTGCTGATCTGCTGGGAAAACCCGAGACTCTCACTCTCCCTGCTTCACCACGTTGCACACACACATCATTTTTACACATTTAAATCACACCGGAGGCAGTAAAAGTTGGGTTATTGATGAAGCCGTGCTGATTACATAACAGTCCCGCTGCACTGCACACACCAGCCCTGGTGCTGGAAAAACCAAGTAAAGCATTTTGCACAGTAGAGAGGAAATGTCATAAGAGCGCCATTCCACAGTATCCGATTCCACAGAAGCACTGGACGGCCAATGGAGTTTGTGTGGTCCACCGAGCTTCTTGTTCTATTTGGAAATGGAATATTGGATGTGTTATAATAGCCAGAGCTTTGCCACATGGAACACAGAAGCATCGTTAGACAGTACACGATGACCTCAGCGAGGACGATTTGTGTGGATATTTCCACTCCAATGCTCCTGAAACACAATTTTTTTTAAACAAAAAAAAATCACAATTCGCCATATTCCAAAGCTCTAAAATAGAGAATAAAGTGAACACAGTCTGTCAAGGAACAATCAGTCAATCATGTATAATGGAAAACTGTAATAGAGCACTCACGCTCAACCACAAAATAAATATAAGATGTCTCTGGAGCATTTAGACATTCTTGATCCAAGTCTGGACCCCAAACAGTGAACAATCTGAACATGACTGGGAATATTTTTGACTCTCTGAAAATAAACCACGCAGTGGTCAGAGGGGACCTCGAAGAAAAACAGAGAAGAAGAGTAAAGTGAGAAGCGCAGCTTGTAACATAGTCTTGTAGCTGAGGTTTGGCCTGGTGTTTCTGTGTGTGCGCGCGTGCGTGCGTGCACGTGTGAGTGTGTGTGTGTCGCCTCTCCCTGACCCTGCCTGCCATACTGAAAAGCCATTCACAGAGCCCGTTTGCTAGAACAAATGTTGTACAGAGCGGAACACGCTTGGCTCGTCTGGCAGTGTAAAATCACACTCTCCTATCGCACTCTGAGAGCTCTACTGCTTTCTCCATTAAAGTTTTCCATGGAAAAACAGCGGTCTAAATTCCAGAATTCCCGGTCAAAGGATCAGACCAGGCATGATTTAGGGCTTTAGCTTGAGCGTATGTGTGTGCGTTTGTGCATATGTGCGTGCGCAGATGCTAAAGGAAAAACAGAGCATAGAGGTAAAGCTACTGTTGTACTAGTTTTCCTACAGCTTGAGGGTAACGAGTCCAGTGACAAAAAAAAAAAAAAAAAACATCACACACTCACAGTGGGACAAAGAAATGCAGAGACAGGAAGACAGACCATGTGGGCGCAATGACTGCCATACAAGTTCAAGTGAGCACTGACTCAATCAGAGGGAAGTGTCCTGAGTGTTGGTCTGGTCCGCTCCGTACGTTGGTGCAGCGATTAGTGTCAGGTCAGGGCAGGACGCACACACACTCACACACATACACACGCCAGTGGGTCGGATCTCACACCTGGGCGGGTCTGCCCAGCTGCCAAACAGCCCCGGCACTGACTCAAACATCTGTCACATGAGCACTGGTCTGGACTGCGGCTTTCTTTATTCTAAATCTAAGGAGGAATTTGGAGTAAGTATCTAATAGTATGGAGTCCGACGTTGATCTTGCATTGCGTTAAGTTGTTTTTTTTTTTTTAAACAGACAGACTGAGTTAATAAGCAAGTTCTGAGTTCCCCCTATGGGAAGCCGGTCCACTCCCTGTGGTTTCATTTACAAGTTTCCCTCAGAGTCATCAGGTCTGTGGTCTAACTGACGATACCTGCGGCACGATTTGACGATGTCAAAGGGACGGTGTTGACATGGTTGCTACGGCGACCACCTCCAGGACGTGACGGTTCGGTGAGGCTCTAACAGACTCTTACGTAGTGGCTAATGCTTCCTTGGGCTTCATTAAGAGCAAATTCTGCATGTGAGCCCCGAAAGTCTCGGTGTGGACAGGCAGGGAAAGTTGGGACACAAAGGGAGAGAAAGAGGATGACGGAGAGAGAGAGAGAGAGAGAGGGAGAGAGGAAAAGGGAAAGGGAGAGAGAAAAGACTGTGTGGGGGTTTGTCCTGTCTATCGGGGAGGAAAATCTGAGGTTAATTGTAGCGTCCTCAGAGGTCAACGTGCTCCTGCTTGTTTTGCCCATACCGACCAATCATGTGTCTGCCTACATGTGGACACACTCACCTTCAGCTCTTAACCCCTTGACAGGCCAGCCAATCACTGCCAAGAATCATTTTGTGAGGCAGAAAACCGAGACTGTTTTCCACAACTTTACATTTTCCTTTGAGAGTGAATGTGTGAGCGCGTACGTGTGTGTGCCTGCGTGTGTGCGTGTCTGTGTCGGGGAGATAGACAGACATACAAATGGACAGAGAGAGATGGAGTGATGCAGTTTGTTAACTAAAGCCATATGTCAAGCCCCAGGCAGCCGAGCGGCTTCAGTCGGACGTGCTGCTACAACTCTGAAATGTACACAAGGGTCCTGCCTGTGTGGTGTCATCACAAGCAACATGTTTGCAAGTGTGTGTGCTGATTTCACGGCCTCCCTTTGACGCCGATACTGCACGTGCACTAAATTTGGATCATCCGGGAATTCTTCATCCACCTAAATCGCCAATTCAGAGTCGGCGTCAGATCACAATCACAGACGTGAACGGACTCAAACGTTCAAGTTCCAAGACAAAGGGAGAGAGGGCAGGGCAATAGTCTCCCAACACACACACACACAGACACACACACGCAAAGACACACAATGGATTGAATATCTCCTGAAATGGCAGCAGTGACTCATGCTAAATACTTTCCAAGTCTGAGAGTTTCAATAGCCTTGTTATTCAGAGATTGCTGATGCAAGCACTATGTTCACTAGATGTTATGGTGGTGACAAAATGAAAAGTATTTGAAGCAATTTGAAACTTTGATGTATTTATTGTCACATTGTCTCGAGAGGATTAGTCTTACCTTGCGACCTGATTGTCCAGTCTGTCCTACAGGGCCAAAAATCCCTGGGTCTCCCTGCCAAAAGCAAATCAGAAAGGTCATGTTGGTCAAAACAAGACAACCATATCCACAAGAGAGAAGCATAAGATGGTTGAATAACTCAGTTCTTGTGCCAGCAAAGCAATTATCCCATACTGTACCTTGTCTCCTTTTGGTGACGGCCCAGGTGAGATGCCGGGGTCGCCTTTTCTCCCCTGAGGAAATTGACAGACGAGTGAAAGCAGAGTGTGTTATTAAGTGTCGGCTAATAACTGCGTCTGTTGACAAGCACCCAACTCTCACTCCTCTGAATTCCACACGCTGATTCCGTACTGGTGCAGTTTAAAGGTGAACATCAAAAGTGTGTGAACGCAAGCTGTCACAGCAGACAGGCCCTGACGGGGACGTCTAGCCGGTGTTAACTGGCTTTGTGGTGAGCTGTCGCTGATAAAATATGTGCAGATGTTTCTCTTTGACACAGGTCGTCGTGCGACGCTGTGGCCCTCTGGTCAAACACACAGCGGTGACGAGGCTCAGCACATCAAAGCTGTGGCCCGGAAATCAAACTGGCTCTGCTCTGCGAACTGGCCCCCCTGCTATTTACAGCTCCGTTTCATTTCTTAACGATGAAAGGAGCAGAGTTCGCAGCTCTCCCTCTTGTAAATGAGACCCGTTTGTGCCCGATTGCATCGCCCAGGTCAAGAAACTGCTCCATGTTCGGCGAGGCCCAGACTTAGACGTCAATGATGACGTCAGACACCTTCATCGACATTTCACTTGAACTTTTGAAGTTATGTTGCCTCCCCAACATCACTAACAACATCCACAGCTGTGGCAGCAAACCTGCCCGCACCATCGTCTTCAGCAGGCCAATCATGGGAACGAGGCTTGGCAGACCGCCTGTGCATATGAAACGCGGCCATAGCGATGGAGACAAAAGGAAAAGCAATGGGAAACACATGGGACACAATCAGCCAGAAAACAAAGAGAGAGCGGGACAGGCGACGGTCTTCACTACTGAGGCTGTTTGTCAGCTGCAATGGATTTCTTCCAGCTGCCGCTGCTATTGCCTGCCTTTAGTTTTTGCTTCTGACTGAACAATTTCCGTCATTGATTCTGACGACACGCTCATCCATTGTGATGTCACTGAGAATGTTGCAGTCTGCACAGCTGACAACGACGCTGTTGTTAACATTTCCATATTAACATCGGTATAAAACACACTGACTTTGAGCCATTGTGTAACTGACATTATATTATCACCTTCTCTAGCTCAGGGAACGCCAGGCAGTATTTTCACACACAAATTCATGTTATGCGTGCGTGTCGGCAATCGTGCCGAGACAGACGCTTAGCTCTGTCTTTTCCTGGATTTCCACTGCGACGTGTTGTGCAAGCCTTAAAAAAAGAACCGCAGCGACAGCCGGAAGGTCAGAGGGAGATCACCAAGCTCAACACTGTGTGTGTGTCCGAGTGTGGGTGGCTGTCGGGTCACTTATCTAGGGCACTGCACTGAAATTCGAGCGTCGGTCCTCACTGTGGAGCCCAAGCGCACAGCCTCAGAGGTCAAGGGTGTTTACCGAGACATACACCCAGTGAGGACAATCGCACGTGAGACGCTGAGAATCTGTCCGGGTCGGGGTCACGGCCTGTTCCCGCGCTAAAACCAGACCAATCTATTTGTGGCTCTCGCTTTTACGTCTTCTAAAAATCCCTCACAAGTCGCTCTGATAAATCACCGCTGGCCCCTTAGGTGTTTCTTTTCCCTTTCTGACTGTCCGCTTTCTTCCACAGGGGCACGATTGCACATCTTCATACAAACATC
Organism: Carapus acus; assembly: GCA_900312935.1. NCBI lineage: Eukaryota > Metazoa > Chordata > Actinopteri > Ophidiiformes > Carapidae > Carapus > Carapus acus. The sequence continues at coordinate 23,600 of OMPJ01046259.1, read as the reverse complement.
AGCCCATTAGGACACGTTTGACCCGCACGGAGGGGAGCGTAAATTGAGCAGATCTCCACAATGTCGTTGACCTGAGCAGCACACATGTTAGAGTGATGGGGATCATCAATATTAAGTGCTGCTGCGTGGCGTTTGTAGTGTACCCAAAACGCCAGGTGTGACTCGACCGCCCGTAAAACGAGAGCGCCGTAAAACACTGCTACCTTTGTGAGGCGTTATGGATTCTATCTGACTAGGGCACGGTAATGTAACAGAATTTCAACATAGAGCGAAACAAGGGGGAAGATCATAACCTGTGCAATAAAACGGGTCATTGAGATCATTAGATGTGGTGAGAAAACTTCAGGGCACTTCTCAAGATGGGGCTCATTTGCGATGTGTGGGTGATTTTGAGCGCTGCTTACCTTGATCCCGGACGGACCGGGTGGACCTGGAGTCCCATGGGGCCCGGGAGCGCCCTGTGTGGGGGCCAGACGGAGAAAAACACAGTCAAACTGATGATCTTAATCAATCTTCATAGTGAGGCAGAGGTGATGGTGGCGGCGGGTTATTACTGCTGTGAAGCGAGACCAAAGGAGAGTGTGTGTGCGGGGGTTGAGGGGTGTCCGAGTCTGTCTGGAGTACCTCAGTCTTAATGTTGCTCTAACCCATTTTCCTTTACACCGGCTACGTGTGCATGTGTGTTTGTGTGAGTTGGGCAGTTAGGTATTTGGGGGTAGAGGTTTATGGAAAATGGGGCTCTGTGGAGGAGCGCTGCTGCTCCACCATATGGATGTGGTTTTCCTGCCCTCTTGTTGCCTCACCCCCCTCCTCGCCACCATCCCCCATCACACACACACACTGCTCACACACACACACATTACCCAAGCATCTTAACGAGTAATGCAGATCATCTCGTATCATAACATTTTGAATTCCTCCGCACATGTGTATTTGGGAATGAACAGCACCGTGTCTGCAGACAAACACACCGAGAGCGACAGTAGCGGCGTTACAGGTAATATGAACTGGTTTGCTCCACTGAGTCGCCCCCATGGGAAGGGTCAGCCGAAAACCGCTGGTAGCTTGAGAAGGAATCTACCCGTAATGGTACAAGCAGTGGCTGTCACTCACTCATTCACTCACTCAATCACTGAAGAAAGAAAGTGGCATATGGGAGCAGCACTTCATCCTCATCACCCATCAACTAATCTACAGTATTAGTGATGGTGGGCCAGTCGTGTAAGTCTGCAAGTGATTTCTTTTCCCTGTACTTCCCCGGCGTTGTGTCTGCCCCTCGACGTGGCGGCGGCACCGCCGCGCCCGACCCCCAGCACTAGGTCAACGGGCAGGGAAAGCCAGGGAAACGCAGCGGTTGCTTTTGGAGCGGGGTCAGTGAGTTCCAGAGGAGTTTGTCAAAACAAATCAAGAGGCCGTTATGTCGGCGATTTGGTCTCCTACTTCATCAACGACTGCCTGGTTACGTCCAGCCGTGCAGTAATACCACAGAGAAGAAGAAGCTCATCTGGGATTGGGCTGGATCACACTTCACAATAACAACACAACTTTGGGAAGCTCAAAAACAGACATGCTTGTGGGGAGCAGACGTGACAACATCAGTGTAACTGCTGCAAAGCTAAAGGCGTCTTTGATGAGCTGGAGATGAAATTTTCCTGTGGGCCATATTTTTTTATGTATGAGCTTTTCTGGCTTTGCAGCTGTAAATATTTAGTCGCAGCTGATGATAAATACAGAATATTTGGAAGGATTGCTGACTATTGAAGGTTGCCGATCCAACTCCAACAGATTTTTATGCAGATCAACATGGACATGTTTTAAGTTTTCTGCACATACACTATATTGACACATCAACATAAGCTCCTCCCACTCTGTTTTCATCCCCTTTCATTTCCCCTGGGAGCACACATGTCCAGACAGTGTTAAGACACACTGCTGTGCCCCAAATAAACTCCTTCAAACGGGACATGTTTGAATTACATGCTGCAAAATTAAACCCGCGGCTAACCACAGTTTGGGTTGTACACACCGCTGAGCTGTGCTGGCATCGGCATCAGGTCTCCAGCTTGTCGTGTTGGGGTTTTTTTTCCTCTCACAACAGGTGTCTAATTAGAGATGACCGGGGCGGTGTGAAAGCAGACTGAGGGCTATCAAATGAAAAACCGCCGACCTCTGTGTATCGGCTCAGAGAGTCGCAGCGGTTTGTGTGGTAATAACTTTGCAAGCATTGCACGATCCTGACTGTCTTGAACGCGGACATTATGTTGAACATGTAAATACAGGACAGCGTGTGTCCTGCCTTACCGACTGGTATAAATACATTTCTGCGTCTGTCCACTCCAAAACCTTGAATCTATATTTCAGCGCGCCTGGTCTGGTCTGTTCAACCCGCAAACCACACAGACCTACGTACATGCACACATGTATACACATATGAGCCAGGCTGATCTTAAATTTGGGTGCCTGACATCACTCTCAAGGTTAAGTTCCCACACTCAATATTGTCGCACAGCTCTTTTTTTCTTTTTTTAATAGGCTGTGCTGTAAACGCAGAGTTTCAGCGTTAGCTCATAAAACGGAGTTTGAATGTATACAGGGTTGCCACATAAAGATTAAAGCCAACCTGTGTGATGCCGTGCCAAATGAGACCAAAGAGAATGAAGGAGGGAGGGAGTGGGTTGGAGGGGGCGTCGGGTGTCCAAAGTATGATTCGTTAATGCAGATTAAGCAGGCCTGTGAAACCACTGGACGTCGTTCTAATTAAAGATTCCAGCGATCGCACAAACAGAAAAAACTCGGCCTGTAAATTTTGTTGTTGTGTTGCGTCTTTGTTGTTTCTTGTTGCCTGCGGCCTGGTGTGCCACCACTTTCACATAATGGCACATTACTGAGGCAAGAAAGACCTACTTAAAGGCTGTGACAGAGTCTGCAGCTCGGTATCAGCTCGGTAAGAAAAAGAACGTGGGGGTCAAGTCAAAGTAAAAAAAAAGGTAAAAAAGAAAAGGTCAGTAATTTAACATTAAGTATGGATATAACAAGTCTGAAAATGATAGAGGGACACACGCTGCCAGCCAATGGTGAGTTCACAACATACCCAAGCTCCATATAGAACCATTAAAACAGTAAAGCAAAGTAACTGCTGCATGTTAACGGCTTGCAGATCAATATACACATTCAGTGAGAATGTGACTTTGGTTCGCCAGTTAGAGGCCCTGGTACCACGTGATACATCAGCCTAGCATTTTAGCCATACTCCATCAAAAGGACACACACACACACACAAACACGCACACACACACACACACACTGCTCAGGATTAGCAAAGCTCTTGCAAATGCAGATTTGTCTTCGCATACCTCGACGTAAACAGTCTGACGCGATATCGTTACGGCCGCAGCCACAGTTTGGTGCTTGGTTGTGTGTGTTTGGTCCGTCTCGGTTCCATGTGGTCTGCATTTAGCTCTAAGTGTAGTTGAGGCAGCAGTGGGGGAATTATGGTTAGTGACAGATGAGCGGTTTGGTGTGGAAGCCAGGGGAAAGATGGGCGACGGTGTTATTTTACTTTTTTTTCTCTCACACAAAGGTCCTTTTGACCCAGCAGGCTCCAGGCGGATGTAGTCGGGAGGACTCGGATAGATGCACGTCTTCGACCCGCCGCGCTTTTTCTACGGCACTTTTCCTTCCCACCGTTGTCACTGTACACCTACACACGAACCCGCGAGGACTTCTGCGTGTGCATGGAAACCGAAACCCTATCAACAGCCTCTGAACGCAGAACTGTTACCATAGCAATGGCGTCTCGCACTCATGTGTGGGATCAGAGGTCACGGTTCACGGCTGGTGCCTGGTGGGCTCAATGGTACTCTGTGTGTCGTCACGCAGGCTTCCAGTAATCCGAGGAGGGTCGGGAGGGTAGGAGGTATAGGAGGGTTTGTCTGCTGAGGGGTCACAGATGCAAATCGCCAACCAGGCTGCGAGCTGCAATCCTGCGACTGCAAACATTTGTTTTTTCTTGTGGAGGGCAAAGTTCGATTGAAGCGCCCTGCAGCTGATTAATTCCTCGCTAGATAATAGGTTGCAGTCGTCAATGAGACTCTCTCAGCGTGGGGCTGGAATCGAAGTCGTTCTGCCACGAAGTCGCTCTGCCACTTGCCCGCCAGGGAACAGCTCAGAAGTTGTTGGGTTTTTTTTGTTTTTAATCGGGCTGAATTTGCAGGTGTGCAGCTAAGTAAACGTCTGTGTCGGTGGTTTTACACACAAGTGGCAGCCACAATTAAACTTGATAAATGCCTCTCCTGACAGGAATGTGCCATATCGGTCTTTCTTTATATAGACAGGCCATAAACAAAGCAACAAATGTGTGTTACATGCCACAGGATTACGGTGCCAGTCCGCACACACACACACTCGACGTGAGTGACACTGTGCGCTTGCGAATGCGTCAAACAAAATGATTGAGCTTCATCCTTGGCGCTGTGTTTGTCACTGACCGCTGCAACTCGGAATCAAAACCAACAGGCTGGACAAGTGCCTTTTCATTGAGGACACTTGTCAACTCACAATGCCACACGCAGTTAAAGTGTTTGCATGGTGAGGCTGACAAAGGCCCCGTCTGCGGCACGGCGACACAAATTACCGCAGAGCCAATTGGTCGACCGTGTGCTGCTGACGAATGGGCTTTTTAGAGCTCCCGCACTATGTCTATTGAAGCCGCAGCTTAAGCTTCGTGGCACTGTTTAAGCAGTCCACAATGCAGTAGGGACCGAGCAGTATTCAATCAGTGATTCATTTGTGAATTTGTCCTGGAGCGAATCAAAGTCTCACCGCTCATTATTCATGGTGGGGGAAAGTCCTATTTAAAAACTCAGATTAAATGGGATTACTGGGAGAGATAAAAAAGCTCCTTCACCATTTGAAACTAGCTTTCTGTGGAAACAGGCTTGTGAAATATGGCAAACAACAAGGCATGTGTGAGCCAAGGTTGGGTGGGACTGTGCCATGTTTTGTTTTGGGTTTTCCCCCCCCCCCCAAGTTTTATTCCAGGTATGGCTCGATTTGCATCGGCAAAAACGGACCAAAGCGCGGCTGATGTGGCAAAACCGCTACGAGAGAGGGGATGGGAGGTGCTGCTGTGGCTTAAATAGCTTTAATTATAGCCAGACAAAGACCTCTCTGTACTTCTTTACTGGCGGGGGATCTTACTCTCCCTCTCTCCATCTATCTTTCCCTCTCTCTCTCTGTCCCACAGTCTAAAAGTTAACCACTCGCACAATGGAAAGAGGGAAAATTCACGAATAACGACATAATTCTGGGATACACCTGTGCGTACATGCATGCGCGCCTTCGTCATCGGCAACACTGCAGTTGTTTACGAAGTCAGAAGTGGAGGTGTGGAGTGGAAGAGCATTATCTATTTCACTGGCCCGCAGGGAAGGAAAAAAAGAGGAGCTTTTTAATGAGTCTGGCGTGGGATTCCAGCTAAGTGTTGACGCAGGCTGCTGGAGCAGTTCAGTCAGAGGAGGAGAGTCCAGTGGAGCCATGTGTTCTCTGTCTGTTTACAGTGCTTTTATTAGGCATCCTGTGGCACAGGCAGCCTTTTGAAAGGCCGTCTTTATAGGAGCTTTCCTGTTTATGCTTAGGGGTGGGAGGTCAGCACTCGCAGCCCTGTGCTGAATATGGTCAATCTGCCTGCATAGGAAAACTCTGTGTGTGTGCATGCGAGCGTGTGTATGTGTGTGTGTAAGTATGTATGTATGCCCAGTGACAGGCAAGACTAAAACTGACACCTAAGCACTGCTATTATTGTCACTGGGGGGGAAAATGGTTTCTTTGCTGTCTAATCTGGGACACACAGTCCTCCCGGTCCATCCTTATGTCCTTTCAGTCACTGTCACGCTCTCTGTCCCTCGCACTCTGTCTCTGTCTCCCTGGTTGTCTGCTTCTGCTGGTGCCACACTGTATTTTCTGGAGCCACCCAGTGACCAGTAGTTATTAATGGCTGCTTGTTTGTGTTTGGGCTTAATGTCAGCATGCGCCACAGCAGGAGTGGCAACACAAACACACACACCCACACACACAAACTATGAAGGGCACTCGTCCTGAATTTGAATGTCATCTAAAAACATCTATTGACTCACAGGTATGTAAAGGCGAACCAAGATCCAAAATCAACGCCACAATGTGGACAGGTAGCCATTCTGTAAACATGTTGCCGTGTCCAGAGGGTGGTTTGGACTGAGGAGTGTGAGAGGAGGATGGGGAGAAAAAAAATATCTGAGGAAAGAGAAGCAGACTTACGCGAGGACCCCTCTTTCCTGGCAGGCCCGGCTTCCCTGGAGGTCCTGGCGGTCCCTGGAGAGACAGACAGCGACAGCAGAGAGAGAAAGAGAAAGGGGGAGCATTGTGTAGTCAGTCAACATTTTGCTGTATAACAGATAACAGGCAAGATCCAAGCAATATCTCACTAATTTGGAAATGAGGCCAGTAAATAAGAAAAGCTCTCTCTATCTTCCTCTCTCTCTCCTCCTCTCTTCCACTTGCCCCCTTCCCTGTCTGCAGAAAGGCAGTGGCGGGGCAGAAAGTGACGCTTTGTTCCTCTGAAGTAAATCCATCCCCAGGTGATGAGAGGTCAGATTATCCATCAGGCCTCTGTGGCTGTGTGGCAGGAAACCGTAGAAACACTAGAAATAACAGGTCATTTCCTGCCACAGCCGGTGCCCCTGTTTGCCTTATCGGGGCTGGTGTTCATTCGTTTTCTTTTAATCAAAAGAGAGGAAAAGGAGCAGTGAGGAAAAACAGTGAGCTGTGACTGCGGCCTACCAAAAATATCCCAAACTGCCCGGAGTCCTGACCTCCGCCGTACATGTGGGTTACATTCTCAGCGCCAAATTACGGAATGATGACCCTATTAAAGTTCAGTCACACCACCGCTGGCATTTTCTCTCTGATTCTGCACTTTATCGGACCATTTCACATTAGGGCTGACCTTAGAAATACAATATATGCCCTTTTCAGAGCTATTAAATGTTACAAATTCATTTTCAGCATGTTTTAAACCAGCAGTAAACGCCAACACCTGTTAAACACGATGCCTGTGTAGAAATGAGACGCTTGTAAATGCTCATACACAGTGACATGGGAAAGCTGCTACAGGGAGCTCAACTCAGCTTTCACCAGGCTATGAACTTCACGAGACAATGTTCATAGTAACAATACAGGTCCAGACACACACACACGCACACACACACACACACACACACACATGGACATGGTCAGTGAATTAGCTTATATTTGAACACCACGTCGTTGGCTGGCTTGTCTCACAGAGACTCCTTCACCAACTCGACGCCATGCACTGGAGGATGACCTCCATGATCGAGACCACCCCTCGTTACATGGTGTGTGCGTGCGTATGTGTGTGTGTGTGCGTGCGCGCGTGTGAGCACGAGTGTGTGCTTGAAGGTGGTCTGCAAAGCTGTCATTTATCAAAACATACCCCCGTCCATCTTCACACCGCTGGCCTCTCTACCTTTCTCTTGTTTATTTTATATTCCTGTCCTCCTTTCCCCTTGCACCTGTCTTTTACGTGCAGCATTGCTTCCCTCATCTGAGCAAAAATCCTATTCCTTCTCACGTTGAATACTGTGTGAACTGATGTGATCTTTATGTGCAAAGCTTTTAAGGTATGCATGGAAACTCATTACTGAAGATTAGCAGTGAGCGGGTAAAACTTATTGGTCATCATTTACAAACTACCTATTAACAAATACATCACAGTGGCGCCTCCAAAATTGCAGCATTCAAAACAAATGTGTTAAAGTTAGAGTCATAACCAAGCTTCCCAGTGGCTGAGATCTTTAAGTGCGACGAGGTGTGTGAGGCAGCCAGAGGGAAGTCCCTGCGGAGGAGTAGCTTGGACCACAGAGGTGTGTGACAGGGGGAGCTGCGCTGTGCCCGCTTTGAAATTGTCTGGAAAACAGGCAGCAATTTTCATCTGGAAGTTGTGAGTACAGCATGTGCATGTTTGCAAACAAGCAGCCCTGAAGAAGTGGACAGATTGCTACACTCTTCTACACTTGCCAGAGAGGCAGGGAGCCTAAAGCGGGTTGAGGTGCGAGTTGAGGAAGCAGACACACACGCATAGTGTCTGCCTCACTCTCACACACCCGTGCAAAAACACACACATCAACATATACACAACCGCTTGACAGGAAGCACCTGTCTGATCCGTGTCGTGCTCTCACAATAAATTATTCCGTCATGAACACGATACAAGTACGTCGGAACATTGGAGACACAAGCCAGACCGCCGATGCATTTTGCACACGTTGGCGTTTGAAGAAACCCTGTGTACCATTACACAGGCCTCAGCTTGCCTTTCACCACAAATGACAGTTGAGTTATGTCACTGATGGGGTACAGATTCTACACATCTCAGATTTTGAAAAAATGAAACACATCCCAGCTCTTTCTAGGCTTTCACAAAATATAAGTAGCGGTAAATCATGTGAATCACAGTCTGACCTTTCTTATCTACCCTAATCATAGCAATTCACATCGTGAGTGCAGGGAAACAATTTCAGACATTCGTCCTTTAGCCATAAGTTTTACTGTAATGTAATGCGTTTGCGTGTGTGTGTGAGTGTTACATCAGCACTGTTTGCCTCCTCAATCCAAACCATACTCGCACCTTTAAAGCACAAATGTGTCTTGCATGTTTCAATTCATCATTGAATTCAAGTGTGAATGCACTTGCAGGACAACATGTGGAGGCACTGAGATGCTTCGTCCTGATTGCGGAGGGCCACTTCGGGGTTGTGAAACTGCACACTCAGCTTTGTGTACCGTTGGTAATAACACGATGAAGCTCCCAAACACAGATGGCTTTCTGCTGCCAAAAAGCTTGGACAAGATTTCGAAGGCCGCGTCCCGGACGAGGTATGAAACAGCTACCACAAGCTTTTCCCAGCTGTACTGGCCAACCACAAATGTGTGAGTGAGCCTGTGTGGGTGGGTGGGTGTGTTTTCTGGGTTTTTCTTTTTTGTTTAGCAGCGATTACAATTTCCCCTGTATAACCTCAATGGTTTCCCATCTGGGTAGAATCATCTGGGGAGACAAGAGAGGAGAATGTCTGAAAATGACTCCAGCCAAATAATACAATAAAAGGGCTTGGTGCTGTGATCACAGAGTCACTGATGACAGAATCCACACTTTCTGGCGTGTATAGTATTCATAATTCTGCTACACTGTCAGTAAAGACGTATTGGTTGAGATTGAACAAAGCCATACCACAGCACACAGCAATGAAAAGGAGGCCAACTGGGTCAAGCTAAAAGGATTTAGATGATTAATAATGCACAATGTATGACGTAAAGAGTGCGGGGTCATATATTCCTATTTATTACAGACATTTTCTGAAATGAGTGAAAAGTCAGCGATAAGTGTGAAGTCCTAGATTCCCGGCACCTAACCAGCAAGACTCAAAGTCAAACACCAGAGATCCATGGCAACGGCGAGCCACGTCCCGCCCGCCGCAGTGTTTCCTCTCCTGGTGATACAGGACTCGCCGTCTTTACTCTCGCAACCGTCGGGGCTGAATGACGGTGTTGACTGACTGCTTCGACCTCTGACCTGGCTTTGAAAGCCGTCCAAGTGACCCGCCCTTGCCTTCCATGACAGAGGAATCTGGTGTGGAGACGGCAAGGCGTCAGACCTGACACGTCACACCCGGTGCTGCAGGGGTCTGTGGCGGTGCAAAGTTAGAAGACGGGGAGATGAGGCGAGAAAAAGTGGGATATCTAACCTGTGTGGGAAAGAATGTACCTGTATATTAACCTACATATCTCTACCATGGCAGAGTTCCAGCTCCACTGCACCAGATTTTAATCGGGTCTTTCAGAGAGGAAAGAGGCCGGTACGAACTTCTCTGACCCAAATTGAAGGCGCTCCACTTTGCACACGTCAATCATTGCTGAAGCCCCGACCGAGTGCCTCTCCTCCAGCCTGAGAAGGTAGAGCACGGCCCGCCTTTCTTTTTTCTTTGGCAAAAAAAGTTTCTACAGCTTTTTGTACTCACTGTGACCAACTGTCTCTTTCGCCAAATCTACAGTATCTGTTTTAAGGTTCGACTTCTGCTGCTCCAACTTAAACATCTATTGTGAGGCACTGAATAACAAACACGTGCAGTGTGAAAATAGCCTGGCAACCTCCACATTCCACAAACACACAAGCCAGCACCATCACAAACACAACCGTCCAAATGAACAACAGAGGCTCTTACCTGATTGCCTGGTTGTCCTTTGTCTCCAAAAGGTCCACCCAGCAGGGAGAACTGAGTGGGCGCCACATCCCAGCTCTGGAAGCCATCAGTAGCCGGTGGGGTCACTGTGTTGTATCTGGTAGGCCGCTGGGTGACCGGAGCTTTGGTGGTTTTTGCTTGCTTTGGAGGCTTGGTGACACTCTTGGACACTGGCTTGGCAGTCTTAGCCTGTGCACTCCTTGAAACGGTGGATTTTGACGGGGTGGCTTTGGGTATGGTTGGCTTAGAAGTAGGAATTTTAACTAAGGTGTCTTTAGACGCTGGAGGCTTGGATGGAGTGGCTCTGGGTGTCGTGCCTTTAGGCTTAGGAGGGGTCTTTTTGGTAGGTTGCGGCTTCTTCGGGAGCACAGCTTGATCAAAGAAGGCGGGGTCAGGCTTTGTCTTGGAGGGTCTAGTGCTGGCAGGTATTGTGGGCTTCTTCTTGCTGGTCGTTTCCAATGACGTTTTCTGGGAGCTGGCCGGTGCGTTGAGCTTCACTGTGGTGGGCTTGGAGGGTTTCTGAACAGAGGTTTTAGTTGTGGTGGCTTTGAGAGTTGGGGCTTTTGTGGGAGAAATACTTGTCCTGAGTGGTGCTGTGACAGTCGCTGCCTTGGCTTTAGAAGGTGGGGGGGGCAATCCGGGATGAAACATGAGAGGCGCCACCGTTCCGAGCAGCGGTGGAGAAACGGTGGACCTGACAGTTGGGCTTGGGGCCACAAATCGCACAGCTGATGCTGCAGCGGCAGCACTCCGAGCGAGGCTCATCCCCACAGACTTCTTGGCTGTTTCCTGGCTGGCGCGTTTTGGGGGTGCGGGGGTAACTGTGATGTTTGCATCCCGTGGTAGGATCGGCAGCAAGGGAGAGAGGTTTGGCCTGTACGTGTCGGCCTCCCTGCACTGCTTCTTAATGTACCTGCAGTAGTTGTGAGCTGCCTGTGCAGGGGGGACCAGATCAAACTGGCAGATGGCTCCTTCAAATTGTGCTGTGGCTTGCTGCTGGCCTGCCCTCCCCAGCAGGAAGGAGCCCTGCAGCTCTGGAGCCGGTCCTTCCTCACTGCCCCACCCAAAGTCTGCATGAACACTCTGCTCTCCGCAGGAGGCATATAGAGTCACCCTCTGTCCACTTATCCCCACTGCCAGCTGGTGCCACTGGCCATCATGGGGGTTATAGGGCAATGCCACCGAGCTGTTCGGCCCGACATGAAGGACCAGTTTGCCCGGCGCGAGCTGCAGACCGAGAAGAAGCTTCTTGCGGCCCGAGAGCAGGGAGAAGACAAAAGCACTGTTGACGCGATGCGAACGCACGCTCAGGACCAGTGCCAAGTTGGGCCACAGAGCCGCTGGCACGACTGTGCGCAGTGGAGCCTCAACGTGGGCTCGCTGGTTGAGGATGATCCCTGATCGGAACGGAATGACCCCTGCTGGCACCGATCGTGACGGCTTCTCTCCCTTAAGCCCCAACCGTTGGAGGATGTCCACATCTGCATTGGCGAGACAGCACAGAATTATTACTAGCCCCTTGTTTTTATGGCAACAACAATGCAATAAAAGCTGAAAACGGCAAACTATTATAATATACAGCCGCATTATTGAATAAAGCTCTGTTCAGTATTAAGCTGTCAAGGCTTGCAAACAATACATTTGTGACTCAATTAAGCATTCCTCCGTACAGATACTAATGGAAAAAAGTGCCTGTCACTGCTGCAGACACACATATGCATTCCATATAGGCCATACGCACACATGCCGACAATAACACTCACTAATTCACACAGGAATTCACACATTCAACAGATGTCTAGACTGCATGATTACAAACTTAGCGCACGGTAAAGTACGTAGAGCAAGCACATAGTTGGCTGAGGGAAAACTGATAAACATCACTTGGGAGCAGGAAAATGCTTCCTGAAAACTAATTAAGCAGGAGTAGGGAGATAATTTATCTCTCCACTCCAGCTGTGACACAACATAGCTATTTGCTAAGCACTGGAGCCCCAAACACGAGGGATGATGTTAAGGATAAGGCAGAAAAAAAGTAATTGGAGCTGATTTCGGTGGGCGCCAATCATTCTGGTGACATTTTTACACAATGACATTATGGTTTTTGTGAAGAGAGTTTTTCCTTGCCACTGTTGCTGATGTGGGATATGTTAAGTCTCTGTGTGTTTATCTTATGGAGTTTGAATATTTACATGTTGAGGAGCTCTACCTGCTCCATCTCGGATAGCACCTTGAGATAAATTCTGTTATGATTTGGGGCTATGAAAATGAAATTCAATAGAAGTGATCAAAATGAGATCCATGGCAGAGATGTGTGTTATGTCTCTCTCTGAAAAGCAGCAGCACGGATCGCTCCAGCACTGCAAGACAGAGGAACGCATCATTCCAAGTGCCTTTTAATAATGCACCCCACTGCCACTTGTGTTGGAGTGAGTATCAAACCAGACCTCATGTCCTGCTTTACTTAACTTTACTCTGTGACAAAGAGGGAGTACAACGCTAAGAGAGGATTGACATCAGGCAAGTCAAGGCCATTTCCATGAGCACACGAGCAAGATAGACCAAGTGTAAGTGAATTCCTGCAGACAATGCATCATCCCAAAGGGCGTCAGGTAGCAAGGATAAATCAAGGTGCACACTCCTTGGCAGGTGACCCTTCCTTTTCCTTCACCTCTATGTCTTTTTTGTCGTGTAGTGACAAGAGAAACCACATGCTGGAATGCTGCATCTCTGCCTGGAAGCTGACTGCATTTTCCAGCATGCCGGCCCGGCCAGATATGAGTATATGTTCTGCATTTGGGTCTCAGTAATTCCGCGGCTGATTTGTGAGAGGACCTGTGATCTCAGCACTTTGGGCCTCTTACCATCCTTTGTGTGTCTGAGGTCATCCTGACCTGTGATTACTAGGCCCCCTTTCATACCACTATCTGCACAGAAAGTAGGCTTGAGCAATGAAAGAAAAGTGAGGCCGACCTAAAGCATTCCTATTGTGTAACGGCAGAGGATGTGCACCCTTTGATTAAATGAAAAAGAGGAGAGGGAGGAGCGACAGAGAACGACAGGCCTCAATCCGATCACGGCTGCAGCTCCTCTAAAGATCGCAAAACAACGGCTTCAAAAATATATTTCGAGTTCTCAAAACGGTCTCCAAAGGATCTACATCAATAATTGTTTGCATATTGTGCAAATGAGCCCAAATTCAGTCAGAGATTCCTTCCTGGGACCGCTCTCGTGTTGTCATGACATATATGTGCTAAGATTTTCCGTTGCCTCCCAACACTGGGGCTTTATACGTCTAGAGGAAGAGGAGCCGTCTGAGATGCTGCGCGCCGTATTTTGATGCATTCTAACTGTGTGGTCTCTGCTGCACCAAAGAACAACAAGTCTTGGCAGTGGGGCGCACGGCACATTATGTTTTAGGCTCTAAACTTCTTTAATAATAATAAAAAGTTGCGCCTGAACCGATGTATACATTATCCAGGTGTTCTTAGATATATATTGCAGGGATGTGAAACAGGCAGCTGTGTTGAACACATGGCTGGAGTTCACAGCTGCACTCTGCGCCAACTCACTCTAGCAGAGCAGAGAGACAGTCCAAGGCTCTTCACTCTGTAATGTTATCCCCTGGACGTGAATGAAGTCACCGCTTCATCTGAACACACTCTAAAGATCTCTGCTCCAGACAAAAGCTGGCAAGATGGCCAGACATCCTCTGATTCAGCCTCAATAGAGCCTCATTTCAAAGAAAAATACAAACGTTCTACTTTAATTTCCGCTCTGTTTATATGAGTAACGATTTACACAGGAAAGATGGAGACAAATCGTAGTTGAATGACATAGAAAATCCTGTAAGCCGTATTTTCAATATGTGAATTATTCAAGCATTGCCTCAGTTTTGGCCTTTGGCGAGTCCAAAGCTGAAAGGTAAAATGAGGCGATCGAGGCACTGCGGTTGCAGCATCCAACTGTGTGACTGCGTTAACTATAAATAATCTTAATCCAGGCTTGCTGTTTAATAAAATGTACTGTATGTCATGTATCACCAGACAACTCCAGTGAATGCTGTAAATAACAGGAGTGAGGTGCAGCTGTTTTGATAAAGGATTTGTAAGCTGTGGACCTCTGATCTGATCGCCGCCTTGTCACTGACAAACCTACACAACACTACCTTTCATGGCAATGGTTGGTGCAAATCTCATAGCTATGTGTTTACATGCTTGGTGTGTGACCAAGAGGCCGAGAGTGTCTCCAAATATCTATGCACCAATAGGTCTCACTACTTCCCTGTTGGTCAGTGCGTGAGGAGGGAGTGAAGAGTAAGAACATGTGTTAGGTCAGGCGAGGTCAGCGGCCGTTGTGACATTTTACCTTCAGAGGGCGTTTCTGTGAGTCCCAGGTAAGAGGTGCAGTATAAAATGGTACAGAGCAATAGGGCTCTCCTGTGGGAAGAACACAGAAGACATTATAAATGCATATTTACACTTCCAAATCTTCTTTCTTTTGAGGTCATGATCTGTCTTAATCACTGTTCATACAACTCTAAAAAGGAACTTTAAAGAAAACACAGATAAAAAGTGTATACATTCAATGTATCCCACTCTATGGAAAAACTATCAGAGAAATACTTGCAATAAAAACACACACTGTTCAGACACAGCATGCCGACAAGAAGAACTATAAATTCTGATCCCATTCCGAAAATGTACCACAGCCTTGCTTATGAGCTGGAATTTCTTGATGCACTTGCACTTTTTAACTTATCCAAAAGCACTTGAGTGGCACACCATGCGCCTAAGAGCAATAAAAAACATTTCAGAGGAGTTCCAGCAAAGCTCAAGGGGGTAAAGTGGGTTTGGTCTGTGAATATAAAACTGCTAAAAAAAACATAAGGACCAACGCTGCACATACAGAAAGTATAATTATGGTATAAATCACAGCAAAGAGGTCCAGATTCCCCAAACTCATATGCTGACTAAGTAATTTATTGTTGTCCTGTAAATCACTAATGAACTGAGGGTTTGGCAAGAGCACTCGCAGCCAAGAATGAAATAGAGAATCGTTCTTCAGGCTCATACAGTGAGAGAGGGGTCCGGGGGGTAAGGGGGGGGTGGTCCCCTCTGAACATTCTCAGCACATTCAGGTGGGCAGCATCCCTAATGAGACTGACTGGCAAGTGGACTGGGAGCTCAGTAGGGGACCCAGATCTGGTGACAGGCAAGGGAGCCACTGTTTACCACTGGAGGTCATCCAGGCACACATGGTCACACGTTTGAGAAGGAAATGTGTATAGCAGCTGTGGCCAGGGGGATGCAGGCGGGCAGGCAGGCAGGCAGGCAAGCAGGCAGGCAGGCAGACAGAACAGGGAGTGCTGTTTAAAGTGCCCCAAACAGAAAAGCATGCAGCAAACGCAAAGTCCATCTGCACAAACGGCTACTTCCAGAGAGAGGGGGAAAAAACAAACAACAACAACAACTGGACACTAAATCAGCCACAGGTTCCGTCTCTAAAAATATCTTTCTTCGAGTCCTGTATTGATTCGATTAGAGGCTACGATTGCATTTGTGTGCGTGTGTGCGCACGCCCGCGCTTACATGAGTGTGTAGTGGTGTCCACTTACAGCTGTGACTGCAGACTGACTCAACCATCTCCAAGTTACTAACAAAGCCTCATCGCCATCAAGCCAACACCACACGCAGCTGGCTGTGGTTAGTCAGGATATGTGGCGTGTGTGTGTGTGTGTCTGTGTGCGTGTCCGTGTCTCAGACATTCTAAAGACAGTGTCATTTGATGCCTAATCAGCTGAAAATGAATAATAAACACTGACAAATCAATTGCAGTAAAATGACTTCTCAGGCTGTTGGCTTGTGCGGTAACTGGGTCTGGTTGCCGTGGAAACCCAATGTTTTCTTTGGCATATGTAACTAGAGGGTTCTCCAAAGCAAGCACACGCTTCTTTTGCATGATTTCAAGGTTTTCTTGTGGGAGCCTCTGGTCAGAGTGCTGACCCCTGTCTTTTCACATTGTGACCATGAATAAATGAATAATCCAGGAAACTCTCAGATAAGATAAGTGGACCAAAGAGGCACAACAGTGGGGAGAGATTCATAAACAGTCCCTGTCACCTGTCAATCAGACCCTGCAAAACATGACAGCTAGTAATAAATTTCTATTTTGTACGACGGTCCACAGATACCAAAATCTTCTAACGCATTTTCTTTATGGCTTAACTTATTTTCTACTTATCCCTCCTCCCGTGACTCACTGTTGCCACAATACTCTTCACTCCTCCTCCCTTAAACCGTCAATCCATTTCAGCAGCTCAAGACTCTCAGATTCTGACCTCTTGACCTCCAACCTGGCCCCCACCCACTCTTACTCAAACATCAGTCTGTCTTAAGGCCAGTAG
>OMPJ01046256.1:7838-86137 GCA_900312935.1 Carapus acus | reverse complement strand
GCAAAACTTGCACATTTGCAGTATTTGTCTAAATTTGTGGCAAAACTCTGCAAATCAAATTTCCAAAATGCATCAATAGAGTACCTTGGTAGTATGTATGTATGTATGTATGTATGTATGTATGTATGTATGTATGTATGTATGTATCTATGTATCTATCTATCTATCTATCTATCTATCTATATTTTCAAAGATTTTTTTTCCCAAATGCATCACAGCTGTGGCCTTGCCAAAGTACCAAGCAGAGGATGGTCCAAATGCTCAAAGTGGGGGATTTCAGGAAGAGAGAGTAGCTGATTTGATGTTTATGAAGTGCAGCGTTCAGCAAACAGCCCAGACTGAACTTTGTCCTGCTTTCAGACAGGAAAACAACAGGGCGGCTATAAAAGGGGGGAGCCGCGGAGGAAGAGGCTTGTTTTTGTTCGTGCTGCAGCAGCCCAGTGCTGAGCAGGGCCAAGGAAACTCTAACCAAAGGGTAAGTGCTCGGACTTGCCTCTGCACATTTATTCATTTATTGTCACATCGGTCTGCAGAAAAGACAGATTTTTGAGGGGGACTTGGGAAAAATTTTGGAAAGAGAATTATGCCCATGAGTTACATTGGCAGGACAGTGTGTTCCAAATTTCTGCTGCTAAACTAAATGCAACCACCTCTACCCAGGAGCCAGCGGATCGTGCATTAGGTGCAGTCAGCCATGTCTCCTGTTTACCGTCTCTGGCCGACAAAGAGCTCTCTGCTTGCATAAATCATAAAGCATGAATCGCGTGCTTGGCTGTGAACTTGAGGGCAGACGTGCAGTTAAAGATGGCGTAATGAGGCTAGGTTTTTACGTTTAAATCACCAATAAACAATTATACAACCGTCAAGGACAAAGTGAATAGCTGAACACACTTGGGGGTTGCGACTTTTCGGATTACGCAATGGTGTTAGATTTCACATCTTCATCTGACCAAACTTTTTTGTGAACTCTCCTCCCACTTTCCCTTTCCCCTCCACCTCCTCCTCCTCCTCACACCTCCTCTGTCCGTGCTCACCAGACTGGGGCAGCGGGGAGGAGGCGCCACAGCCATGTGGGCGTGCCTCAGCCTGCTCCTCACGCTCTGCCTGCTCCACGGCGGAGGGGCAGAGAGTGATGGAGGCGGGTCGCGCTGCCAGCTATCTCCAGCCTGGCAGATAGGGGAGGAGGAGCCCATGAGGAGGGCCATGGGCCGGGTGACGGTGGTGGCGCTCCTACAGGCCAGCTGACTGTTCTGCTTGGTGCAGGCGTCCAAGTATGTCGTCATGTGTTGACATCTTGCTCAGTAAACACATAAAAAAATGCTCAATTTTGGCTTTATTTTGTGAACGTCGCCACAGTTGGTCAAATATGTGAAAGTCAGGGTTTATTTTTATGTTGTTGACCTTGTGGCCAGAAACGTAGCATCGTTGCTTAGGCAACAATCATATGTTTGAGCCCGTAACATGAAATCCTCATTAAACTATGCTGTACTTTTCTCGTCGCCCAGGATAGACAGCCTGCGCCAGAAGCTGGAGAGTCAAGGTCTGCAGAACGTGGTCTACATGGTAGTCAACCACCAGGGGGAGCATGCACAGCGTCTTCACAGCGTGCTGGAGCAAAGGCTGACGCCAAACATCACGCTGTACCAACAAGACAGGCAGCAGCCCGATGTCTGGCAGGCGCTGAAAGGAGACAAGGATGACTTCCTCGTTTATGACAGGTAAGAAAACTCAAAGATTGACCATTTATTCCATAGGCCATGGAAATGGCGGTTCATTTGAAGAAGACACAACTCCTGATCATCCTCCAGGTGCGGCCGCCTCACCTACCACATCTCGCTTCCGTACTCCGTCATCGGACACGGACACATCGAGGGGGCCATCCGAGACACCTACTGCAAACGGGAATGTGGGGAGTGCGAGCATGAGGTATGGGATTGAGCAACGTTGTCCCTCAGTCTCCCCATCCTTGATCTCAAATCTACTCTTACCTCCATTTTTACAGAGCGCTGAGATTCCAGAGGAGTGCAATCGGAAAGTGGAGCCTGTACCGGAAACTGACACGGCAGATGCACACGCAGGACACGCCGCCGGTCAGGGAGCTCACCACGGCCACGGCCACAGACACCACCATCGAGGTCATCACGGTCATCATGGTCATCACCATGGACAGCACCATGGCGCTGAAATAGAGCAGGGTCAGGCAGATGTCAGGCAGGTCAGGTTTGAGCCGGATCAGCAGCAGCAGCAGCTTCATCATCTAGACCAGCTGCACGTGGGCCAGACGCCCCAGGAGGCACAGGGAGCCCCTGTGATGCAGCGACACTGACCTCCAAGTAAGGCTCAGTGAAAATTAAAGCACAGCTGACAGTGGACGGCAGGCTCGGAGAACGAAGCCTCCATCCGGTCCAGCTGATGCTGACACTGACGAAGGCTGTACGTCGGCGCGGGGAGCGAGCAGCCCGTGGGTTTGTGACACTGTGACGAGGCGCTGCCCGCCTCCTGACAGTGACACGGGCTGGTGGGCGAGCTGACCAGGGAATCCTGACAGTGACGCCCGCTCCCCGCTGACTGACATCAGCCCCAGCCAGCCCCGTGAGTCTGACCTCCGGGGGTTGAGAGCTGAGTATGAGATTTGTAAGCGGGCTCTCAATGGCGCTCGCTTACAAAAACCTCATTCACGCCAGCTCACAACACCGGAGCTCAGTTTACCAACAAGTATTACCCTGGGAAAGGAGGGGAGGCACTCTGGCCGGGTGGATGGAGACAAGTGGGCTTTATTTGGGCTGTCAAATTATGGAACATTGGGCTTTTTGTGGAAGTAAATTAAAGAAGAAACTGATCCACTTCTAAATTCAGTTTTTGTGGTGAGAATGCAAATGGTTTGACGGCGCTCAGAACAATCAGGTCTTCTCTCTGGACGCCGTCACCGAAAGACTGCACCACTTGTCCCCTTTGTCCGCCAGAGCTGTTCCCATCCTTTCCCAGGCGTGTGTGTGTGTGTGTTAAAAGTCACGTTCCCGCACCGCCTCCTCCACATTGCTCTCTCCATCCTTAATGAAAGCAGGCGCACAAACTACGCTCTAGTGGCGTCTGTCCGAGGCCCCGGCGGGAGGGAGAGGAGAGGGCGAGGCGGGAAGGTGACGCACACGAGACGGAGGGGAAAAAAACCTGAAGATGAGGGAGAGAGAGAGGGGAAGTGATGACAACATGAAGGAGATCCAGATACATGTTAAACCTGAGCTGTGTGTCACCAAGGAGCAGTTTGCATTGTATCAAAAGCTGCTCCTGAGCATCGCTAAGCCACGTCATGGCAGCAGCTGCAACATATTAATCGTTTTTTGTTTCTACTGGTTGAGGGACGCAACTCCTCAGGTGCACTGTCAATTTCCTGTGCGCACAACACCTCACATTTTCTACTTAACTTTGCTGATCGCTGATACTATACTGCAAAGCTTGTGTGTTAAAAAAAAGTGAAAAAAAGAATTAAACCAAAAAGCAGGGAGGTGTTACCGAGGAAAATGAGAGAGGATGGAGAGATGATGATGGATTGAATGCATTTTGTGCTTCATGATGGTTTGTGGGAGAAGATACATGTCACCCTAAAGCCTGATGCCTGCACAGACACTGCTTTATGACGTGTGGATGAGCAAAGGTGGAGAAGGGTTGAATAAAGAAGAATGAGTTTGCATAATTTGTCATGTGTGTGTTTGTTTTTCTGCCCGCTTTGATTAAAATTGAGACCAGCTGAGACCAATGTGTCACTTATGAGGGTCCAAATATACAAAGCAAGGTATGTGAGGTGTGATGTGAGTTGAGATGCACGCGTTTGTGTGAGTGTGTGTGGGTTTAAGCGTAGGCAGGAGGAGACTGAGACCGTTTTCAACTGGGAGATCGGTGAGCTGCCGATCAGAGATAAACACAGCAATTTCACTATTTCTGTCGCTATTTAACCATCTATTTATATATCGACTCATCCTTTGTCCACTCTGCTGTGGAAACGGAGTGAGCTCTCATCTCTCACACGGCCGATTTAGAGACACAATGAGACCCGACCGAATGTCTTATTAAGTTGTGCCAGTAGATGGCAACAAAGGCCTGGACGTGCTAGCAGCGAGTGAGTTTCTGGACGTGGCCCCAGCACAGGGAGCATGAAACGGGGGGAGTCGATGCGTCTGCAAGTCAGTATTCCCGGGGATGACGTCAGAACGACGGGGTGGGATGGTGGTGGGGGTGGAGGGGTGTGTGTGTGTGTGTGTGTGTGTGGGGGGGAGACACAGATATTGTCTTCCACACATTGTCAGCAAGTTTTTCTGTTTGTAAACAGATAGCCAGAAGGCGCTGATTGTACTGAAGGTTGGACTAGATAGATAGATAGATAGATAGATAGATAGATAGATAGATAGATGTTGGATGGATGGACAGAGAGGTCAAGGAAAAGGTGCACCACCTCCATCTCTGCATATCGGTGAGGGATTGCCTGCTGAACTGTGTGTCTGGAAAGGTCAACAACCGCGAGGAGGTAACAAACGGGGCTGAGGCGCACCGCTTGTGTGGGCGTAATTGGGCCGTAGATCCAATACTGGGGAACAGTGACTTATGGGTAATTACCTGCAATGTCCTGAGACGGAGAGCTGTGAGTGGCTGTCTCTCTGATTCAATCAGCCTCACACAGAGAGGTGCAGTACACAGGCTCCGTCTTAATTGTCCGATATGTTTTCCCCCGATGCACAATTCTTTCCGCATCGCTTTTACCGTCACTTAGCTCAAAAAAATAGAAGGAGAGCAAGATAGACAGACAGGAGCAACCGTTTTGCACTCGTTCACATGCTGGCAGGGTAGGAAAAGGGCACGTTTTGTTCAAGAATAATATTTCTCCATCTATCTTGTCACCTCATGTACGCGCACATGTTCCCCCAAGGCCACTTACTGCCGTTACCGTTTATTTTTCGGATACGAACCGATTAATAGTTTAAGTCACCGCATTCAGTGCACCGTGTTAATCACATATTCATCTGGTTTTTCACAGACGACGATTTGCGCTCCCTCCCTCGCTGTTTTAAGGCCCTCTGAGGTGATGGATGCCATTGTGTTTTACTTTACTGAGCTCATAAATAGCAAAATAAACCACAACAGCTCAGGGCTTAAGGGCAAGCTGACAAGCCTCGGAGCATACATCACACCACGCAGGGATTTCTTTATACTGAAAAGCGGGGACGACTCCAATGTGTACGTGTCGGCAGAATCTGAATAGCTCTCAAAACCTCGCCAGCCCTGATTTTTGCTCTTGATGATTGTGGTAATAGTTTCCAGTTTGCAGTTTCCCGGCTTGAAAGGAATGGTTAACAGCTGAAAACAAACTCTTTACGTCATGCAATCACAGTGCCTGCTGATAAGTGCGGAAGCACACGTAATAGAATATACAGACAAATTATATTACAGCTTGCTAGCTTCTTTTTCCAGCTTTAGAACATATCAATCACGGTAAACACCCCGGTAAACACCCCGCACCGCTGCGACCATTAATAAATCAAAGGCAGCATATCATTCAGATGTGATTGATATCGAACAGAGCGGACAAATGGAAAATGCACAGAATGATGACGATATAAACATTTATTGTGTAGCTTGTTAGAAATGCATTGATCACAATTACAACACGAGAGAGGCTCGTTTGATTGAACAACACAAAATCATCGAAGAGCCACGTTGCACTTGGCTCGAAGCACAACAGTGGTCTGTCCTCCATTCATTACCACACACAAAAGACAGTGGGTCCAATCCCCCAGTTCAAAGGCTCCACAAACATTAACGCGGGACACACACACCTGGGCGACACACGGCAACATGTGAACATCATTAAACAAGCGGCGATTTTTCAGCCTCGATAACACATCAGCGAATACCATCTCCTCTGTAATCACGCTATGTGGCAAAGAAAAATAAATAAAATCAAGACAACGATGAGGGGATTGGAGCCACTGGCCGGAGTCACAGAAAAGCGAGCGAATCAAGAGTCGAAAACATTTCCTTAACCTGCTAACAAAACATCTGAATTTAAATGCACTTTGTTGATAAAAGATAAAAGACAAATCCCAGAAAACAAGAATTTCCATGTTTGGCAAAGTCATAAAAAACACATTCTCAAACTAAGACAAAACCCCAAAAATACATTGTTAAAAAAATGTCAGCTTCTGAAAATACTAAAATCACAGAGGGACAGTTGCTTATATTTTGATATGTCTTTATTGTAGACTATATCTATCTGCTATATCTGTTTAATGTAACCATACATTTTGTATGGAAGTATTAAATACTCCATTACAGTACAGCACTATATTAATCTGGTAGTGTACAATATGAATGCAGAATAGAGGCTTAGTGATATTTTCATACCAGACTGTTGTGTTCTATAGAAAACACGTGTATATACACATCCATATACATTGGTTCATATGTAACTGTGTGCGTGCGTGTGTGCGTGCGTGCATGTATGTACCATTGCATACCAGATATATACGTACAAAGTGCTTGCTTACAAATTGTGTAATATGTAAGAGTTGAAAAAAGAAGAGCTTATTGTGTACTGGCAAACTATTGCGGACATGGTGTAGTTAACACCTTAACGGTAAGCTCCATGACGATACACAATTCTACACTTATAAACGCTTACAAATTAATCCATTTGTAATACTCTTCCACAGTATGGTAACTGCATTGCTTATTCCAGTTTGCAGACACAAAACGAGTATTGTACTACGGATGACTAACAGCTTTTCCTATGCCTTCCCTTCCCCAACCACTCTCAAACTGTACAAAAAGGATATGTGGAGGTATTTTGTTGGGTGAACACCTTGAAAGATGGATGAGTGATTTAGGGCACTGCACATTGTGATTGCATGGCGACAAGGCTGTCATTGTGTCGCTATTGACAACAGATCTTCAACCAGATACATTGACCTTTGGATCAAGAGTGAGTCATCCTGTAAATAACTACAATTTACATCGAAAATGCTTCTTTTCCAAATTACAGTACATTTATGTACATACACAACACTACCAGTGCTGCTGAATATACTCTCCCGACTACAACTAGACCGAACGCACAAAAGTAGAATTACAAAGCAGCAACACCTCGTTGAATTAGTTTGATTAATAACATATAAAATATATAGTTGTATTTTTACAGCACTAGAAAATATATTAAGACATTTCAACACTAGACAGCTACAAAAGGTGTGTAGGAGGGGCAAGGGGAAGGGTGGAGAGAGAGAGTGAGACGAAGAGGGGACGAGGGGACGAAATGGCACATAAATCATGATATTCACATTCTGAAAACAGTCAATTTATGGCTCTTGCTTTGCCCCTGTTTACTTCCCAACCCAAAACCTAAGGCTATCCTGCACAGCATTCTCACAAACATGTGCGACACATCCCAACAAATCTCAAGGAGTTGTGTACTATAGAGTACACAATGGACACGGCAGTGATGCTGTGTGCTCACTTGCATCCACTTGCAGCCATATTCACAAGCACAATACCTCTGACTCACCGGCAGAGATGTATAAACGCATTTACGGTGCCGCATGGCACAATCATGCAAAACACACACACACACGCGTCCTACTCCACATGAAGTAGCTTACTGTGTGTCGAATGCTATGCTAATGTGTATTGTCACAGGCATATTGTCAAAGTACTTATGATAGAAGAGGGTGAATATGCATGAAGGCCTCACAATGTCCTTTTTTCTCCTATGCAAACAACTACACAGGCCACAATTAAAGCTTGTACCAAGGGCACAGGAGCATAGGTGACTAAATACTAATCGGGTATTCAACAAATTCAGGTGTGTAGTGATGACCCAGTACCTCACCATGTAGTTACATACATTCAAATATGAGTGAAAATGTTTTAAAGCTGTGTGATAAATACACGCCTTAAAACACATAACGTGTAAAAAGGATCGACTTGTGACTACGCTACTCGTCGGACCGACATAAACCAGACTCATATTTGAATTTCAAATCCGAAATTATCTACCTGTGTGATCACCGTTTGCAAATTAGTCAAATATTTGAAAAAATGTGCTGGTGGGTGTACAAAATTAGCTCTGTGCACATGTCGTAGTCGTTTAGGCAAAGTTTTCTGCTCATGCAACATATGGCTATTTCAGAAAGGCAAAATCAATACTTTGTTAAGGCAAAAGATTTCACTTTCAAAAATATAAGAATGTGTTTGTGCATGTATTCCTTAATGGCAAAATACAGAGAGGCTCTTTACATATTCACATTTAGTATTTTTGCGGTGCATATACAGCATATATACACACAAGAATCCCAACAGCCCAACATTTCCTTATCATAGAAAGGGCAAGTAAGCAAAAAACATAGGCACAGGATTTGCAGCAATGTGTACTTTAAAGAATAGAAATGTCCTGTCAGCTTCTTCCAGTTTTGACACAAACTATAACTTGTAAGTGTGATGATTAAGGCTTTGAAGTGGTGACTGAGACCTGCCTGCCGCTACAAGTAATAACACTGCTTTCTTTTTTTTTTTTTTTTGGCTAAGTGCGGCGTGTCTCTTCTCCACTCTCTTTCGATAGCTTACGTGTGATGAGTGTGCCCTCTAGCAAGGCACTTAATCCGTCCCAAGGTGCAACACAGCCCCTGTGACTGAGCTGCACCCAGTTGTGAACATATTCCCAGTACTTCCTTTTACTCAAGAAGAAAAAAAAAAATCACAGTTGGTGACTGAAAAAGACACACAGTCTCAAGAGGCATATAAAAGTAGCATGAAAATAAATACAATGTGCTCAGAAAGAGAAAGATTCTACTCTAGGTACTTAAGTCAGCCTGCAATATACATGGTTATTTTGTAATTTACCTACCCGTTACAGAGTGTGTGTGTGTGTGTGTGTGTGTCGCAGATCTTCAGATATTCCCAATGCATTTATTTTATGTGTAGTGTTTGTAGTGGTGAACTGAAATAGCACCTCAGCGTCAACGTCTGGGCTCAAATAAAGAAAATAGAAACGATAGTGACTGGCAAAAAAAAAAAAAAAAAAAAAAAAAAAAAAGAAACACGAGGTTTCCCTTTATTCATGCTGGGCATGTTACACCTCGGCGACAACATGCGGGAAACTGTAAGCGACAATAAAAAGGAGCCCATTAAAAACACAAACATGTGGAGGTGCAGACTAACATAACACAAAGATGATGATGATGATTATCATTATGTATTGTCCGTGCAGTGTGAAGCGGTTCCCTGATGGGTTTGCCTTCTCGCAACTTATCATACACTGATTGATTTGCTTGCTGGATTAAGACTTCAACAACGTCGTCGCTCCAAAAACACAGTTGTCGGATGCATGATAAAGTACGGCAAGATCGGCATAGAGGAGAGAGGCTTTTTGGCAGGTTACACAGATGGCGCGCTGGCATTCTGTTGTCGTTGTGCATTGATAGAAGCGAATACAAAGTGTGTGCTCGCACTGTTTTGACGTGCATTTTCTGCTGTGTCGGCATCACGTCCTTTGCTGGTGCACGTGCAATGTAGTCAAGAACAACTATCCCGTCTATTTTCTTTTTGTTTGTCTTTGACGCACGCTCTGAAAGAAAAACACGGGTGCTCACAATGTGGATTCTGGTGTGTTTGGTTTCCAGCGGTGATCAGGTAGAACAGGCTCTCGACGGCTGTAAAGGGAACATCCCGGGGGAACATCCATCTCTGCCTCCAGTCTCCAGTTCAGACGCTTTAACGTCAATTCAGGGAGAGAGGTTGCCGAGCAGGTCTGGGGTGATGTAGCCCGCCGGCATAACGGATAGGGTTTTGAGGGGGTTCTGTGGCAGGAAGGGAGGAGGGGCCTGCGGGGGAGGTGGATTCAGAAGCAGGCTGTGCTGGTTGCCCAAATCCTGCACCACTGTGTAGTCTGAGACGGGGCTAAAGAACGGGGATTGTGGAGAGTCGGGAAGGATGTAGGGGGACTGGTGATCTGTCACTATGGTGGCTGGGACCACGGGTGACTCCTCCTGCGTTCTCGTAGCCTCCGTCGGCTGCTGCGGCATGCTTTGGTACCCGTCTGCGAATGACGGAGAGATGGGGCTGGGGACGTTCTGCTGGACGCTGCTCTCTGTGCTGTAGCCTCGTTCCTCTGGGTCCACCACCACCAGCTGAAACTGCAGCGCGTTCTGCTTCTCCGCCCTCTCCTCGTCGCTTCCTCTGCTGCTCTGACTGTCTGTGCCCTTCTTCTTTTTGTCCTCCTTGGTGGCCGAGTTGCCCTCCTGGATTCTGAGCTGCTGGCCCGGGGAGAGCACCACGCCGCCAGAGGGCATGACGTTGCTGACCTGGGCGTAGAAGTCTGTGTTGACCCAGGTCTCGGGTTCCCCGGGTTCCATTTGGCACAGGGACCGTCCTCGCCTCTCTGGGGTTGGACTTCTTCCCGGCATACCGGACACTTCCTCGGTCTCCTCTGGTTGCCCTGGCAGCAGGGCAGCCTTCATGGCATCTTGTTCACAGAGATCGGAGTTGTAACAGCTAGCTCGCCCCGAGTCGTCGCTGAGAAAGCTGCGGGAGAAGGATGCAGACAAAATAAGATAAAGGAAAGAATGGAAGGAGACACTTTCAAAGGACTGAACGATCACTGGTACCTTATCGGGTTGGGGGAGGTGATGTGCAGGTGCGGGTGACTGACGGGCTGAGACACACTCAGGAGCCTCTCGGTGTCTGAGCCCTGGCTCTCCTCCTTCTCCGCTGCCTCCGAGTCTTCGCCATCCACCTCAATGAACTCCACCCACGGCTCGTCTTGGTAGAAATCGGGCGTGTAGGCTTGCAGGCTGCCAATACCGCCGCCAGTCATGATGAAGTTCAACTCTTCGAGCTTCCCTTTCTGGATTTACGCGTTTTGTGTGCGCGCACATGTTTCGGGAGACAAAAGTGAAAAAATACACGTGTTAGTGCAGGATGGCAACATGCATGTTGCCGCTTTGCCCTTTTCTCAAACACACGCGTGGTGTTTACTACCATTTCCAATGCCGCGCACAAAAACGCTCTTTGTTTCCTCCCACGGTCTGATTGTGGAGTAGTGGGATTCTCTTTTCATGTATTCTTTTTTGAAGGACCGATGAAGATGTTTGTTCCCAGCTTAAGGGCGTCGCATTGTTGCCGGAGCGGAGAACAGCGTGCCTTTTAAAAGCAACCTACATCATCTGGTGATAATTTGCCTGCAACACAATGAGGGACCAAGACCCTCTTCATGTGCTCCTGTCCTGTTTACTCCACCGCAGCAGCGAGAGCGCCTGTGCGCCTTTGAATTTATTTGTGCACATTTTTGCTTTTGTTTGAGAGTTAACACTGAAGATAAACACACAATGACTGTGGTGGGTGGTGCTCTGTTTACATGGCCTGGCGTGCCTTCGCTCAGCCACTTTGATGCCCCGGCGGTGCCTGTTTTTAATTAAAATGACAATGGCTCCATCACCAGCAGACGCAGCGCTTATGCAAGAGTTTATATTCATTTTCAAGAGGGACAGGTAGAAATGGCTGATGAGTAGCGGTAGAGGTTGCGCATGTACTCTTTGAATATCTTTTTGTGTACATGCATGTGTGAGCTTTAGCATCTACAAACTCATGTATGTTTTGTATGAAGGTATTCATGTAGAGTATGTATGAATTCAATGTATGTATGCAAGATATCTTGCATATCATATGTGTGTGTGTGTGTTTACATATATGGATGCACAATTTTTTTAAAGGCTAATATTTCTGTAGTGTGAAAACAAACACATACCTTTAGCAACTCCGGGTCTATGCCTTTTATTTTTGGTGCGGGAACCGGTGGCAACAGAATCATCACCAATCTATGAAAGCAGGGGAAGGAGGAGGAGTAGACAATTATCTTTTGGAATTGTCAATATTTGTGTGTGTTTACCAATAGATAAAAGACATCAGGGTGTTTAGGGGAGAAAAGTGTACACACTTGTGCTGCTGAGAGATGACGATCAGCATGATGAGTATGAGGATGCCCAAAACTCCAAAAATGAGAACCAGGGTGAGAGGGAAAGTGGAATCTGGAAAAGAAAAGCCGAGGACTGAGCACAGTCGGTGCCAGGGTCGTCACGTCTGACCAAATATGTCTTCCCTTCACTGAAGCCTCACCTTGGTCGGGAATCTCAGTCATTTCGACAAAGATGGGTTCGCTGAACTCTCCGAAGCTGGTGAAGGCCTTCATTCGACAGCGGACGCGTATTTCGTACTCCTTCCCGACGTACAGGCCGTAGATCGTCTGCTGGCTTTGAGGTTGGATGTCCGACTGAAAAATAAGCAGAGAGGTGGAGACAGAGAGAGGAAATGTGAGGTGAGGGTTGGCGCCGCACATTGGAGGCGTTGGAGGAAGGAGATTCTGGAGAGGCAGAGACAGTTTTCAAGGCCGCGTTTGTCTCGCTTAGCTGGCCTGGCAGTAATGAATATGAGCCTGTGTAAGGTCCTCTGGCCTCTGACCCCCAGATCCCCCGCTTTACTTCCTTCAGAGGGAGAGATTTCCCAGAGGGCTTTGCTCCGGCTTCCACTGCCATGCCAACAAAGCTACACTGCAACTTCTCACTGAGAGCTAATGGAGGAGGAGGGGCAGACACATGACACTGTGCCTCTTTGACCTGCAGACAATTTACTTTTAAAGAGTGCGCGGTTTGTGTGTCTTTGCTTGTTCGCTGAGTAACATTCCTGTTAAAATACAAGGGTGTGGGGGGTGAAAAAAAATGGAGAACGTAGGGAAGAGAATATGAGAGGCTGTGAAATCCAGAAGACAAAGCCTCACCGCCTGCCAGGTGGTGCCGTTTCTCTCTCTGTACTGCACTTCGTACTCCACACGCATCCAGCCCGTCTTGACGTCGGCCGAGGGTGGCGGCTCCCAGTGGACCAAGATGTCGTAGCGCAGCCCGGAGGGACTCGTGGCGAGCAGGGACCAGTTCACTGCCACTGGTGGGTCTGGTTGCACTGTCAAAGAAAAGGCAACAGTGCAGACATTCCCTGAGTCAATAGTTTTTTTGCGTCCATTTCCAGGGCAAGAATTATCATGAACTGATCTCAATCAGTCGATTGGAAAAGGCAGTGGTGAGGATGAGGCAGCTTTGCACTCTTACGAGGAATAAGTGCCCTGCTCACATTTTGCCATTGTCTTCAATGTCAGCATGACGCAGACATGCGAAAAAGCTACAAAGAAACACAGGCAATCCACCGCGAACCATTTAAAATGGAAGTCCACTTTGGGGGATGGTTTGAGATTGGGCCAACTGATGCAGAAAAAGCAAATAGGAATGTGAAATCCAGTCATTAACACAGAATTCACTGCTGAGCAGAGTACTGCCCAGAATAAAGTGAGAAGTTAAGTGCAAAAAAAAAAAACCCAACATTCCTAAGTTACTGCAAATTGTGTCTCGCAGCTCTAATATGCGTCACAGCACCACGAACGGGAACGTTTTCCGATTGGGGAAATGAACAGTGTCGCTGTGTGTATGTGTGTGGTTTGGACGCGGTTGTGTGTGTATGGCGGGCCGCAGGCTGCATGACATGCAGCATTGTGGAGAGTTAGCGATGAGAGGAGAAAGAGACATGTTGAAGTGCTTTCTGACACAATAAAACAGCCTGACGTTTCAACCGTTAATTACTAAATCCAGAGAGGAGCAGGACCCTCTCCAGTTCATGACAACATGGCCGCCTGAAATCAATAACACATGTTGAAAACAAAGTGACTTGACAGTTTTACATGCAAAAAACAAGATTGTCAACAAATCCCAGAAATGACCTTGTACTACTCACTGCTCAATACAGGTCTGGTATAAAATCAAATGTCTCTGGCCTGGTTTGGGCTCTTGTTGACCTAACCCATGAAAAATATTTTGCCGATACGCGATACCTTTTCATAAAAAAATTATATAAGAAGGGAGGGATCCACTAACCCGACAAACTGGGCAGCAAGGGAAAACAAAGTGGGAGTGTAAACACTTTGGAGGGGCAGACAACATGTCAGTGTTATCTCCCAAGCTTTGCTGACTGCCATATTTTGCGCACAGTCAACGAGACGTCGGCAAACATTGAAAGCTGCCATGTGTGCATTTTCCCCTGTCCAGTCTAGATAAAAAAGCTCTCAGACTTCAAAATATTTACCATCTATAACCCCATCCAGTTATTGACAAACACGTGACATTTGCTGGCCGAGTTGATGCGTGACCGAAAACAGCTGAGAGTCAGTGGCAGCGCCACATTGATCACTCAGGGCTTAAACATGTCATGTGTTTGTTCATTACCAATATTTTCTACGGTGAAACAGTTGTCGTCGTTGAAGTAGGTGACATTGTCTGGCGTGCGCAGCTGCATGCAGTAGGTGATCCAGACAGATGTGTGGTTTTGGTCGAAGAAGCACGCCCGGGTTGCCTGGTCGTACTCGGGGCACTCTCTCCACTCACTGGTGGGGGACCTGAGCGAAGGTAAAGACGAAAAAAAAAAGGAATACACACCAGTTCAACCCTCCGATGCGAGCGTTTCATAGTTTCAAACGAGAAGGTGGAAATTTGGCCCTGTGAGCTGCATGATTAGAAAATGAATGACATGATCAAGAGGAAAATCTGACCCTCATTTTCCTTTTAATTGACCTCCAACACAGATATTCTGTTGAGAATGTCATCACCTATTCGTCTATATTTTAATCAAGCACTTCAAAGCGGGCATAGACACTCACTCCTTCTTAAGGTAGAACACCCTGAGTGCACCAGGCGCGGAGAGGTTCTCGAAGCTTCCTGGACTCCACCAACAGCGGAATGTCACCTGCTCCCTCGATATGCAGTGGGTGAAATGAGGTTCAAGGGGAGCTGCGGGGAACAAAGAAAGAGAAAAGGTGTGGATTAACAATCAGATTGGGAAAATACTACATGGCAAATGTCACTTCTGCCTTCAAAGCACAGCTCTGAAATATAGAAATACACATATAGTACTAAACAATGACAAAGTACAACAGGCACTTGAAAATCTGAACATAATGTGACAAACTATTTCTTTCTCCAATTGTGGAGGTTTTCTGATGTTTTCAGAGAATAAATTCTCTGAATTACTTATTGGCTGACCTTTAAAGACTCCGCTTAGTGTTATCAATGAAACAATAATGATAACCTTTAATACCTCTCCCTCTTAGACCAAGACTATGCAAGAAAAACACTGAAACCGATTGTGCAATTCGACCATGTTGTTGCATTATCACTGGTGTTGGTGACGACACTGACCACCAGCCTAGCAATCTGTCAAAAGACTTCACACTTCATGCTCAAGAAAGACATAATTTAGCAGCGTTCCATATGAGAGCTGGAAGTAATTCCAGCAAATTGTTCATCAAATAGTCTTTTTTTCCCCGCTTTGCCCCTGAGGTCATTTTGGGAGAATGTAACCAGATGGGACAAATTAACATTGAAGCGAGGACAAAACTTTTAAGCGCCTGACTAAGATATATTTACTACTCTTATTATTGTTTGTGGTGGAAACCCTGATTTGGAATCTAGCTGCCTAGTGGGAACATTGAGGATTTATGAGGATTTATCACATACACGCACTGGTACACCAGAGTGGAGCGATGAAAAAAAAGAGGATAAACACTCTTTAACTTACAACACACATATCGATTGTTTGCATCAGAAGGTTACATGCTTTCATCCATTGAGTTACAGTGGACAACTGTATAGGATCACTAGTGTGTATAGACATATGGACACACACACACATTGAAAACATACACATGCACATATTGTATACATATCATATAGTGTATACATAATACACATAATACATATACGCATGCAATTACATCCATATGATCATTCACATGATCTTCTGTGTACAGTTTATGTGTTTGCATAGATGTACTGTATATGTGTGTGTTTATACACACACACACTGAAACAGGCATAAATGGTATAAATGATTACATAATGACAGATCATTTGCATGTCTGAACAAGTCTGTGTTGAAATGAAGCCAAGGCAGATCAGCCTTGAACCTCACATCCACCATCATTTCATTCTTCATAAATGTACATGCACGCACACACACTTCACAAAATCTCCTCCTCGCCCGCCCCACCTCAGGCCTGACTCAGCCCTATCCATGTTTCGACACCCTGCCGCCGCACTTCGCCCGTCTCCCGTCTCCGATCACCTCCCACCTCAGTCTGGGGGCCCAGAGTGTCTCATCACGCGAAGAGGCCCAGAGTTTGGTGCAACCATAAATAAGCCACCGCCACATTGATTTCAGATGGACCCTCTCTTGCTCTCATTGCTCTCTTCTCCCAGGCTGCAGCGTAAATCACACTCACACACACACGCAGCCAGAGCATAAACAGACGTCACACACAGACTGAGACGGTGAGCAACAAGATTTTCGCCTCATTTTTTGACCTCACAAGCCTGGATGTAGAAATGGTGCATGATTTCTGTATGTGAGCACACACTTGAAGTAAATATATACCAACCACTTGATCAGCTCTTTAATGGTTAATTAATCAAAACCACCCCAACGCACAGGAATCTCCAAAACACAACCAAATCCAACAACAGCCCAATGAGCATGCACATACGCACGCACGCACACACACAGGCGGGGCTTCACTTGGACAGGACAGATACTTACTTTCTGCCTAACGCCAATACAACCTCATATTTCATCGCATTCCTTTGCTCTTGTGCTTTTCCCAGCCCCTGCTCAGCCCACCTCCTCCCCTCCCTTCATCCTTTGCACACTGTCGCGATTCCGAAAGCTTTGCTATTTCAGCCTCGCCTCCCTGCCCCCATCCAACAAATTCCAGCTGCCTTCATCAAAGAGCTTGCGCAGACACGGGATGATGTAAAGGAGGGCCAGCAGCTACAGCTGAGCGATCCACATATTATGTTTTGGGAATGCTCTTGTGTGTGTTCTCAAGCTTGAATAAATCTCAAAGTCAAACAATTTAGAAGGTTTTGTAGAGATCACCAGCTTTCTTTCCTTCCTACTATCATCCTTGGGGAAAATCTTCGCTATTAGGTAATAGATGAAGCCCTTTCCAAAAAAAGAAAAAAAAAGGTAAGGCCTGTCAGTTGAGGTAAAAGGTTAAAGCCATTTTTCAAAGGTTGTTTGCATTTCATGATTCTGGATTTGAGAAGTTTTAGGAAGGCTGTAGTCAAGCAGCCTAATTGTGTGTGGGCCAAGGCCCCATGTCTTTAAATCTTTGCTTTGTTTTTACATAGTATTAATTGCACAAGACATTTGGAAACACTTCAAGTCCACCTGGAGGATGAAATATTTATTGTTTTTTTTCCATTAGAAATGTCACGCACATTGCTTAAATGCATTTGAGGTTGCTGAAGATGATAGCGCAGTGTTTGTCCTCTGCTAACCTAGACGGTTTAAAAACAAGGGATGAATGTTGATGAATGCGTTGCAACCAATGTCAGAGGAAGGGAGTCATAGTTTTGACAACATCACGCTGAAAAATCAGTGTATGCAGATTGGAGCTCATGTCACATTTTCATTACACTTCGACCTAAAACATAACCAGCTGTGCGGAGCGAAACGAAGCTAAACCCCTCCCAAAGCTGTCAGCAGCCCGCAGCTGCAAGCCTTCACCCACAAGGTTTTAAACACGAGTCTATCACCCATTTTCTTCCCTTCCAATTGTGCCCATGCGTGGCTGTGCTCGGCCGTCAATTTGTCCTTGGTGGTCAATATGTCCTCTGCTTGTCCTTGCGCCGCCAGTGGAAAAACAGCTCTTAGCTTCGCTTCCTGTCTTTATCGGTCCATACCGAGGGGCGAGGAAACAGCTTGTGTCTGTATACCTTTACGTCAGCTTCGGCCATTAACATTTAAGGTCTGCCAGAAAGCATAAATAGAGCACTCTTAACTGGCTGGATGTGCCAGCTGGCGAGCAGCACTAAAAAGGCAGCGGGAAAGGTGTGATTAGGCTTTATCAGTAACCATATTCTGGAAATGTCTGACTAATTGTCTTGAGAAGCGCAGGGGCTGTGGGAATGACCCAATGAATTACCTCTTTTTTCCAGCTCATTTGAAGATTTATGTCAGCCCTCGAGTTAATAACACTCCACGAAGCAGCAAAAGGGATTGCGGGGATGTGAGGCACGCAATACAAAAGACTTAAAATTGTTTTTCTTACTTTCCCCCCCACTTTTTGGCTTCTATATCGTTTGACCATTACAGCGCATCTGCCTCGATGTATTGGACAGATGACATAACGCCAGAGGGAAACACAGTGAAATCCCTTAAATGCCACACACTGTGTGTGTGATTCATAACTCACAACACTAGATTAACTTGTCGGCGAAGGGATGAACATTTACATTTCCGCTTCTTAAATGCAATCGCGATGTTAGATTTTGTAATATTTTGTTTTGGGTGTGTTGAAAGCTTTATTATAAGATGTACTATACAAGGATTCAAAATATTTCAAAAATGTATGTTCTTTTAGGGTACTAAATTGTAGGAATTATGGTAGGGTGATGAATCAAGCCAATCCAGTAAATCGGCTTTTCCTTCTCTGGTGTGATGTGCATTTGCCTCTGCAATCAGAGAAAGTCGTAATTTTTGGGCTAATTTGCGCTTTCGTTCGTGTTTACCTGCGTCAATCCAAATGGCTTGGTAATTCATGCGCCCCTCTTTGTGAATGAGCTTAATTCGTCGGAGCACGGATTTCAGTCAGGGCCTACTGGAGACTTCACAACACATTACAGGATTAACTCCCACGAGGACCAAAAGCCAGGATAAACAACATTGTACTCACAGTGAACTCAAAAAGAAAGGGACAAAAAATAGCGCAGACACATCTCACCTCATCTTGCCAGGTTAAGCATACACATAAACGCCTTGAGCACTGCTCACGATAACTTTAACACGCGCTATTACCGTAACTTGCCACACGGTGCGAACGTCCGACATCTAAAAAAGAGCAGGGGGGGGCGCATCTTTGCTCCACGAGCAAATCGTCCTGTGTGTGTGTGTGTGTTTGTGCGTGTGTGTGTCTGTCTGTGCTTGTGCTGCTGTCAACCAGATGGAAGAACTGGCACCAAACACAGCAGTTGCGCAAAAGGCATTCGTGCCTGTTGGCCCGCACATGCCAAGCCCTGCATCATATCCCTGCACCGCATTGTCTCAAACGCGTAAACAACACGTAAGCAAATCACACGGAACAAGATCTGTCACTATGTGGACAGGGCTAGCGTAGTGGGGGGCGCAAGAATGGCAAAATGTGGACAATGGACAAGGTTGTTTGGGACTTTCTTTATTTCTCAGCTTGTCTTATAAAAGGAGGGAAATTAAAACCACCACACTGCCTGATAATGGAGGAGGGGTGGGAGTGTATGTAGCATCAACGGCAGGAGCAGAAGCAAGAAAGTGGATAGAGAGAAGCAGAGTGAGAAACTGCAACAAGATACAAAAAAAGGAATGTAAACATGGGGGAGACATTCGCACATGACATACGACATACACACCCTGGCTACAGGCCTGAAATACATGCTCATTGGGCGTGTATCCAAGCTGTGCAGCCCTTGGAGGAGACACAACCTTTCCTTCAAGTTCAAGGCGACAACTTCTTAATTTTCCCAACCCCCTCTTCCCCTGCCCTCGCTCACCTGATCTCAATCGTCTCTCTGATTGCGCCCAGCTTTGAAGTCAGACAGACGCAATCTGCCCTGTTTAACCATGCGTCCACCCCCCGGCAGCTTCATCTGGTCTGGGGCCATTTATTGGCCCGTCCTAATGATAGCAATCTTGTCCGAAGCTATCACACTCCATAACCCTCGTTTATTCGTATTATATTATGGCCGAGAGTGAGTAAATATAGCCGGGCCATGAGGTCTGGGTTACAGAAACGGACACCTGCACCCGGGATCTACATACACATTCTGGACACACTTGTCCCCTCTCTGTTCTTAAGTGACCAGTTAACTATGCAAAAGCAATCCATGTGTTTCACGATACGGCAATATGTTCGATTCACATCCTGACTTTCTGTTGTTTTTGTTTCTAGTTTCATCTGCCTTGAATTTGCTGGTATGCAAATTTAATTCCATGTGTTTTGATTTTATTAAAACAATGTTAAGCAATAAAACCCGAGCCTGACTCCTGGCAAGATTACTAACATGATTTTCCTTGACATGACCCTCAAATCCAAAAGTAGAGCATTTGTGGCGAAAGGCAACATGAAAGTCTTTCGATGCATGAATCCTCTTTCTGCTGTGGGAATGACTTTTATACTGTGTCTAACACAGGATGCTGGATTTGTTTGACAAACAGAAGAGGTCTTACTGTCTCCAAGTTTGTGACCAGCGCTGATGCGAGATTTGTGGTGAGCCCCTTAAGTCGGTCAGATATTGCTTTTCAGCTGATTCAAATCACAGAGGAAGTCGGGGGTCGCTGGGAATGGTTCTTATTATTTTCAAACGAGAAGTCTTTCCAATTGTTCTGGGTTTATATTTCATTACATTGTATACGTGCATGCGAGAGCGTTCTGGCTCCTGTTCCCTAGATGATTTCATCTGGTGTTTTGCGGATTTCTTTTTGCATCTCTTCAAAATTTACATTACCACAAAGTGGGTGCAGCGCCGCGCTGAGTAAATACTGTTCTTATTAGTGTTGCACGCCTCCTCTGAATGGCTTTGCAGCTGTTATACTCGACTCTCCAACCACTTAAATCAACATCGCTGTGTGCTGCTTATGTAAGACGGAGTTGCGCCGTTCCAGCGCTCTCATCCAAACAGACACCTCCAACCATTACAGCTTTCCATAGTCAGATGCGGCGTTAAAGCAACAGTAACTGAAGTGAAGGTACTGTTCCAACATGCAGAACATCTTGTCAATGCAGAGCTCCTCTCAGCTACCCCCTCTGCATCTCTTCTTATTTTGTAAAGGTATAAAATGTCAGAGAGTGAGGCCTACACATGGCCGCGACCACGTCCATCGGAGCAAACACACCCACTGCCTCCCTTTGAAGTGATGGTAACTGTAGATTGTGTGTACAGATCGGCCAAACCGCTGCACGGTTACCACTGGTTACCGCCTTAGCGGCTAAGCACATGGATGAGCAGTGGCCTGTGGAATCAATGAGAGGAGTAAGTTCCTCTGAGATGCACGGCTGCAGGAGAACACGGTGTGTGTGGACGGTGAGAGACACAAAACGCAGACAAATAACTATAATCAACAAATCCTGCCGTATCCCCTGTGTTTGTCCATTCCTGGTGTACAGAACTGCCATACAACTATCAAACGCACGGAAATGGGGGTGCTGTTATGTAACTGGCTACCTAACAGCATCTGAAGTGTTTTGCCCCATCCTAGATGTGTTGCATAAAAATGGCAGGTAAATGGCTGGAATATGAGCTCATGGGAGGGATAAGCAGGTGTGAGGATCGGACATTACGCAGCGGTGGGACTGAGAAAGGCACAGGCTGTGACTGTTTGCTCAGCGTATCAGCGTCTGCTTTTTGTTTACAGATGTTTAAAGGTTGTTGAGGAAGAGCGGCGCTTGCCGCGCTGCCTGCTGGAAATGATGGGAAGGAGCCGTAGCCGTCTGATGTTTGATGGTTCGGCCTCACTTTTCTGTCGGAGGTTGTCCGCGAGTTTATCGTCCAGCCAACAAAAAACCCGCAGATTATTAGACTTGCGCCTCTGCGTTCTGATAGAAGGTTGAACCCCGATGTGGATCAAATTTAGCTTGGGAAGAATAAAGAGTGGGTGCTTTGCAGCTGATTTTGGTTCTTGCTGATGCTGGCGGTATAATTACCACTTACATCCCAAAGACGCAGCACCAAAATTCCACAGATTCCTTGCATCTATCTGCAGCCATTGTCAACAGCCACGCCCATTTGCATGCGCCATTTATCCACTTTGTTCTCCCCAGCACCCTCTATTATTATACCTCTCTGAACTCAGTCAACTTGCACATGGGCAGCATCTATCGGAGCACGTCTCTGCTGTTCACATTACCACTGGTCAGGAGCAGCGGGCCGCCAATTACCTCCGACTCTCAGAACATCAGCTCCAAATGAAACCACACCCCACCCCTGCTCCTCCTCCTCCACACAGTATGGATTCTGTGTCAGAATGGATGGCTGAGACCTTGACAGCAGGACAATGGATAGTTTTTAGGGGTAAAAAAAAAATGTTGCTGTCAAACCACAACAACAGCAATGGCTGCAAAACACAAGAAAATATCATTCAAGTCAAATGATGTACACAGTGTGGTACACGGTATGGGTACTGAGGTGCTGTCAGATGTCAAAGAGGTGAGACGTGGTAATTTCCCCACACACATCAGGCGGCAAAGTATCGGAGCACAGCCATACACTGAAATGAGTGAGGGAGAGCAATCTCCTGTGACACAGCCAGACAAAAGAGGGGAAGTATCCAGTCGCAAAAGATGAGGGCAAATTTTAATATCAAAAATGACAAATGTCCCATTTTTCACAAAATGTAGCCATCAGTCATCTAAGAGTCATCTGTGACAAAAGGGACAAAACGGTGCACATCACAAAAGCAGACGGAGAGCACATCGGTGAGGGAGACGCTGCACTCTGCCAAATACTGGCCACTAAATATTGTTCCCACATCCAACACTTGGAAGTGAGAGACTTCTACTAATACCAACAAATTCTATTCAAAAACACTAAATAAAATCTAAGCTAAGCTAAGCTAATGCTTCGCTGGATATGACCCATTCCTTTTTTTTTTTGATGGAGCAGCGGGCTGCTCGCTAAGGCGCCAGACGAGCAATTAGGCATTCCGTGTCTTGCCCACGGGCATTTGGTGATCTATCTTCAACTGTGTCTGCCTTAATCTATTTACTGTACGTGCTGAGTCGAGCGCTTTTCTTTCACATTGTGGCGGTAGGTGCAGCATCAGCCAAACATCCGAATGCCACAATAAACCACATTCCACAACACAAACAAGATGGCAACTTCATTCCGCACACCCTGGATTTATCAGATTGGGGGAATGCCAGGTTTCAACCGTGCAGCGAAAACACAATTGTTGAAGCAGCCACAGAGGTAACGCATTCGAGTGTTAACGCGTCGGTCTCGTCAAGTCGCATTACGGAACCTTAACTCCTCCCAAATTGAAACGCAACACCAGGAAGTAATAGGTTCACCTAGACGGAACAATGAAAAGAGTGTGAAATGGTTCCGACCCGTAATGCAGCCCATTACCAGTAGAAAGACCGTTTTTTGTTGCATGAATTCTAAACAAAAATCACCCTAATCTCAACTAACATCAGGGACTTTGACTCATCTGGACTTGAACATAAGCAATTAGCAATCATAACTCCAATTTCCTGTCTAAAAAAAAAAAATCTATCTGCCAATGTAAGAAATTGGCTTTTTTTTGTTTTTTTTAACATAACTCAATTCTTCCTCCTCTCTCTGGGGTAACTTGTAGCTGCGCTTGTGAGACTACAAGCTGGCCCGTGCGACACCTAGCAATGATAGGTTGAGGACATTAAGTATTAAAGCTAGCTCGAGTGTGACAAAATGTCAAAAACTCACAGCGTGCTTCTTGTGCGAATAAAGCTTTATGCCTTGGCCGTGAGCGACTTTTTTAAAAGGGACTACTCCATCAGTGATGGCTGCAGAGGGACAACAACATCTCTTGTAGAGCCAATGTGAAGTTTTTTCCAAGAACATTTAAGATGGAGGACAAGCTCATGCAACCGGGTTTGGGGTGTTTACTGGCATTACCTCTGCTGTGAGAATTTCACAGGCAGAGATCCAAGAAGGTGACAAAATACTGTGGACTTGTGTAGAAAATCCAGAGCAACGGCCATAATGGAAAAGATCGACTGAAGAAAAAGTCCCTACTCTGCCAGAGCTCAACAGTCTGAGCCCCTTGCCGAGCTACTTTCCCTGCAGAAGACAACACTGAAATGATTCTGACATTTTCCAAATTTCAACCTCCAGAACTTGCTTGAGAATTTTAGAGCTACAAGTGTAATTTGGCGTGCCATTCTCAGCTGTGGTTTCTTTTTGGCAGAAACGCATTTTGAATATGCACACATTAAATGGATTGGCAGGCAGAGGATTGTCAGTGGACTTTGACAGAGGAGACCAAATCGTGTATTTACCCAGGCGCCATTGGTCAGCAGCCTATTTGACGAAGCACATCAGGAAAAGCAGAGCATTTGCACAACAGCGAACTTTACGATTCCTATTTGTTCAGAGTGGACGCAGTATTCTGCAACCAGTTCTGACATAAGACTTGATTACCAGTGTCAACAACACGGTGTGCGGAAAACCTTAATCACGTGTGTTAATGATTCATTGATGCTGTGCATGAGATTGACCGACAGCTCTGGAGGGACTGATAAGAGGGAGAATGTCCTGTAATTTGTCCCACTTGTTTGTCCAGACACACATGAGACAAAAAAAAAAAAGACAAAAGAAAAACTTGAACAACCTACCTGTTGATGTTGCATGGCTGTTCAGGAAAGTCCATCCTGGAGCGGACAGCAAACCCAGGGGAGAAATGAGGAGGAGGAGAAGGACACCGGAGGGGGAGGAAGAGGAGGAGGTGGTGGAGGAGACAGCCATGGTACTGTAGGAGACACGAGGGGAGAGTGACAGAAACAGAAAACGGACCATTATAATTATCGCAAGGACTCAAATTTGACATGTTAATGTGAAACACCCGACCTCTCTCAGTCAGCCTGTCTTTCTCCAGCCCTCTCCTTCCCTTTCTTTTGCGCTGCGCTGCGAGCACCGATTGTGGCAGGCATTTACTTCCAGCCAGCGTATGTGAAACCTGACACGAGCGCAGGAGTAATTAATTGTCGAACTATGTTGCTGCTCTTGCACTTGAGAGTTGCACGTGGGCAACGTGCTTCAGGGTGAGAGTACGGGTGGGAGCACGGGCGATCGCATGCGTTTCATATATGACTATCCAATTCCCATAGGAAAAATTATGAT
The DNA here is from genome assembly GCA_900312935.1 of Carapus acus. NCBI lineage: Eukaryota > Metazoa > Chordata > Actinopteri > Ophidiiformes > Carapidae > Carapus > Carapus acus. The sequence continues at coordinate 61,157 of OMPJ01046256.1, read as the reverse complement.
CTTTGGAGTTTCAGGTACAAAAAAAATGGAAAACCTTTTTTTGGCTGAGTGTGCTTTTAGTATGGGTGCAACACGCACCAAGTTTGAGTCCAAACCTTAGCTTTTTAACTCATTTTCCTTTTATTTTCTACGATTGTTCACACACACTTGGGTGTTTGTGAACGATCCTGAAGACACACAGAAACAAACCCTCCTTGGTACATAAGCTGATGTTGGCAAACAAGTTCTGCCAGTCAGGTCCAACCTCTAAATATAGGACAAACTTTCAGTCCGCACCCTCGGCTATTTGCAGCTGTGTCTCCAAAGCCTGACTGCGCAGCCAACCAGACCTAGAAGAGTTCTTCTGAGGGTAAAGTTCACAAATGCCCTCAGTTCAGAGTGATCTGAGGATACGCATCGCCATAAACAGGGGTGTATCAAATGGATGCCACATCGCCAATGGATACTGTGCCAAAGTCAAATGAAAACACACAAGCACAGATTTTAAGCAATAACTGAATTAATGAAAAATATCCGCACAATTCAAAAATAAGGCGGAAAATTAAGTTAAGTCAGAAAAATATGGTGTCTTATTTTTCCAAGTCAGCAGATTCCATCTGGAAACAATATAGGTTCTGATTAAGGTTCAGATTCAGAACTCTGGCATGCAAACTTTTATTTTCAATGGTAAAATACTTTGTGGACACATTAACACCGACATTTGAAGTTTTTAATTCTAAATCAAAAGACTTCTTGCAATTTACATTTTACTTTGGCTCCTCCTGTTCAATACTTTGACTCTGCCCATCTCACCCCACTCAAATTCCAAAATATTTACAAGTAACGTCACAAGTGATACATCACATCTGCAGCAATCCCCCTCTGATCTCCAGAACCTTCTATTGTTTAAGGGCGATAAACATAACCTTCTTTTCAACACGAGGCCTCGTGTCAACTCTTTACAACGACTTCCCTCTGCAATTATGTCAAAGCATCTGTTAAAAGCTCTGTCCTCAGGTTTCTACTTCCACGTCCAGCTAGTGCACCTTTCACCCCCATTCCTTTGGTTCTCTCCACCAATGAGAAGCTCTCAGACTCGCGGGTAAGCCATGCTGGCCAATCCGACGAGAGGGAGGCTCTGGCCCGGCCCACTGGGGTACCCTGGTAAACATTAAAGGCCTCAGCAGCGAGCCGTCCTCCCACAACCTCAACCCAAAAATCCCCACACTCACCCTCTCTCTCTCTCTCACACACACACACACCCCTGCAGAAGCACCCATGCACACACAGACACAGATGTAACATGACAGACAGACACAGCCGTGCAACTTTAACTTGCAACAGTTTTGGCAGTGCCGTGCCGTGCCTCCCCTGCATTTTCTCACATCTCCATTTATGATTTGTGTTTGTTCAAAAAGCAGGTGAGGCCAGAGGCGAGGGTTCGGAGTGCATGCTGTGATGTGTAAAGCTAAAGTGTAAGGATTAAAGGTTGCGTTGCTCCACATTCTATCTTGCTTCACACACTTAACACATTTCTAACTTCACACACTCTGTGGCCTGTAGAACAAATCAAAGTGACCTCACCAGGCATACAGTGGATACCTTGGTTGTACACAGAGAAGCACTGGCGTGAGATTTTGACAAATGGTGTGACTTGGCCAATCCTTACTCACCACAAACCCTAACGGCTTGGCTGAGGGATTGGCAAAGCATTGTTAAAGTCTGTGTCACCAGAAACCGGTCTTCCCTGTGCCAGTCTTGTGAGTCTCAAGGCGTTGGAGAAGCACTCGCTATGCCTTCATTCCAAATGTCTGAGCTAAAACACTTTTTAAATATTCATTTTCAACTGATCTCCACAATGAATGAATTCTGAAGAGAAATGCATTTCTTTGTTTATTCACGCTCCTGTTTAGATTGCCCACGATTTCTTGAAGGCTCTGTTTCCCGTTTGTGAGCTAAATGAGGTGGCTTAGGTATCGGTGCTTTATTGTTTTGACCCATGCCTCTCCAATCCATCTCTACAACATTCACATTTTCTGCTCACCAGTCATCACAACCTTGCAACATGTTTGAAAGCGCTACGGCTGAAGATGCTCATCTTATGAAGGGCTTGAGGGCAACCTAAAGGAGGACCGTAATCAATAGAAGGCAGCCTTGTGAGATACTTTGGGACCAGCGGAAGCATAAGACCACAAGAACACGTGCATACTACGTGACATCTTACCACTCAATAAAAAGAGAGGTTGGACGTTGACTATATAAGCAATCAAAACAATATAGTTGTGTTCACAACGCATTTGCTAAGGACAACGCAAATCAAGACAGGTGGAAACAGCAGAGTATAGGCTACTCAATCAGTCATCTCGAATGATGAAGACTCTTTTTTTCTGCAATGCCGATTGAAACACATCAGACAGTCAAAGCCATCGTGTAAGACAAATGCCACAATATTAATGTAGGGTTCTCTTTTTTGTTGTGGTGATTTCTGTTTTCCCTTCCAGTTATCAGGAGGTTGCAGAGACCTCAGCCTCCTCCAGCCACGTTTTAAGTCCCTCTTCCACAACTGCAATTCCGGTATGACATAAATGACAGCTAAACAAACTAGGGCATTGCAACATTTCCAACTCTGGTTGCATCTTCAAATGATTTAAGGCCGGCAGCATGAATGAAATAACTACCCCAACCTTTTAACATCCGTTAATACATACACATATGCAAATTAAACAAAGCTAACTGCAAAGCAATCACACACACACACAACCTTGACCGGGGGGTTCCGAGTAAGATTTTGAGTCAGTGATATTCATCCTGGTGAACTTCTATTCTGTGCAGCAAATTATTGAGTCAACACATTAATACTGAGAGTCCAGAGGCATGAGCTGGCTCAAGGGAGAAGAAGCATTTTTAATTCTAAAATTAATACTAAATCATAGCTTAATTCTCACTTGCAGCTTGTTTCCTGCTATACAAATTAAGCTAAGGTTTCTCCAGGGCAAACCCTTGACTGTCTCCCTCCCTCCTTGCTAAAAACATATTTAGAGTGAAATCACACCAGGCACAACACATCTGCAGCTGTCTTCCCCTGACACACATACCTGTTGTTGTTTATAGGGGCCAAAAACGTCTAAAAGTGTTGATTTTTAACCGTGGGAGAACGTTTGTCAGCGCGAAGTACGCGGTATTTACATTTGGCTATTTGATGGCTCGAATGTCTCTTGCTCTGATTTCATAAGCGGGAGTGGAAAACTCCGAGTCAGCACACTGGCATGAGAGGAGACGCTGCTGGAAGCAGATCAGGACACACATCTGCAAACGCAGCTACAGAGCGTATGCGTGTGTATTTGTGAGGTTAGACCAAAGCAAAGCTTGTGCGTATGAGCATGAACATGCGTGCATGGGTGTCACAGAAAGAGAGCGGCGTGGGCAAAACCAGGTCGTGAATTCGCTTAACCTAACGTTGATCCCTCAGGACAAAAACATTGAGGTTTTCACAAACTATGTATAATTCATAATTAGTTAAATCCACTGATTTAGTAACAAATACATCAAAAAATAATCCCGAAGTGTTTATTTGAAACCCACAATTTAATCCAATAAGGGTTGAAGCTACCAGCAAACAAATCCTGAGCCCCTCAAAGCTCGGACTGCCTCCACCCACAAGAGCCTATTTTTGTGTTTATTAAATGCAGATGCTTGTTATTTTCTGTTTTTTAGTCTGTTGTTCGGATAAGGCCATCTGAACACATTACTCTGGGAACAGATGAGGGGTGCGAGTCTTTTTTAATGCGTATCAAAATGAATAAAAGTCTTCAGAAATCCCCCTCACCCCTCTCGTTGCCACGGACAACTAAGAACACATCTGCGTCACGTGCTTGTTGGTGCCGTTTCTCCATTTCAAACACACACGTTTTGAAAAGCGAGTGCAGACATGTATGCGTCTAATTCTAGTGGCGTCTAGAGTGCTGTCGAGTTGTCAAAGGGTATTGCACAGAACAGCTGCACTTAATGTTGTATGTGGGAGTGTGACGAACAAAAGAGTTCACCACACGCTCAGGTGCTCAGGTACTGATGGAAGTTACATCTCTAAAACTCCTCGGCTCTTCTTTTAAAACATCTCTTTCACCAAATGCATTAATGACTTCCATTGTGCAAGTTATCACTATGGTTTTCTCTGCCACAGAGGTGACCCAGAAACCAACATGGAAATTTGTTAGCAAGTTTTTACCCTAAATCAGCGGATCTTGTCTGCTAGGTAAGCATGCTCATGGGCTAAAAAGAAGAGGGTAGTCATAGACAGCTGCAGACAGAAAAAAAAAGACACACAGTAGGCCTATATCGGTCAATAAAGGTAGTATATATAGACAGAAAAGGTAACCTTGCACAATGGATGTCATTAACACACTTGCTAAAGGAGATGTTGAGACGGAGAGACGAGTTGGAAAGATGGAACATCCATGTGGAAGTGTGTGGGTGTATGTATGTATGTATGTATGTATGTATGTATGTATGTATGTATGTATGTATGTATGTAGGTGCATGTGTGTGTGTATTCTGTGCATATGTGTGCATGTGTAAGTATCACACTGTTTGCAGTTTATCGAAAGAACAGGTTGTGGCATCTAAATTATTGGTAAATTACCATCGAAGAAATGTGACCAAATCAACCAGACAACATCAAAACAATATCTGACCTTTCTAACAGCAAAAATCTATTTTCAAATCATGGCTCACAGCCGGACTATCAATAGCTGGTGATCAACATCATCAGACAAAGGTGAAGCCGCAATACACATCACAATACACACACACACAAAGAGACAAACAAAGAGCACATATTGTAACTTTGCTACTGGGACGCAGTCAAATCTACAATGTGATCGGTGGGCCTGTAATGCTGAGTAAACAAACGAAAACTACTCCGTGTCCGTTTCCAATATATTACGGACGCGCCACTTGTGGATAGCTCGAACAATCGCGTAAATCCTGGCGACAGATGACTTTTCAGGCAACTTTTTCCTTGAAGTAATCCAATGTGCACTGGCTCTCGGTGCGGTTTGGAGTTTCACGCCATGAGCGTCGTGGCTGACAGGATCGTAACTTACCAGGTAGGCGAGGCGACATCTGTCAAACTGACTGCGACTGTCAGCACATCCCACCCACAGCCTGTCCGGGGCCGCTTTTGCAACAAAGTTTGCGAAATTTCAAGTTATCTACCGCGTCTATTTGTTCAGAGAACACACACACAGGAAAAAAGGTGGAGGGGGGTGGCCGCGAAAGAGAGGTGAGCGCTCGGATACACGTTCAGCGGCGTGTTGTGTGCCGAGTGTGGCTTTTCCCGACGCGGCTCGAACGCAGCACGTTCGGAGGGAAAATAGTAAAATACTTGTTGAGAAACAAAACGAGCACTTACCGAACACAAGGCGGCACAAAACAACCAGCGTGGCTCGACTTTTTCACAACTTGATCATCTGCCGACAAGCCTGCGCCCCAGGCGGGCAGGCAGACAGGCACGGAGAGTCCTGCTGCTGCTGCTGCTCCGGGACTAGCACTTCTTTTTCGGGTCTGTTTGGATCTAACCGGGGCCGCCCTCGCTAAAACAAGACGCTTCACATCGCTCAGATTTATGGCCGCTCACTGCTTCTCCCTCCTGAGTCTGGCTACCGTCTGCCCGGTGCTCCCTTCATCATCTAGCACTGCACTCTCTCCGTCAGCTCGGCTGTTTTTCCCACGGCGGTGAGGCGCCCTCATCCGCCAGAAATCCAACCTGCCGCCGAGCCCGGGCAAAGGCGGGAGGAGGAGGAGGAGGAAGAGGAGGGGGAGGGAGGAGGAAGAGGGGGGCGGCGGCTCCCAAACACACCGCCGCTCCCACACTTTCATAAGAAAAATACGACACTCAGCCTCGCCCCATGCCACAATACAGTGACGGATTGCGGCCATACATTATTATTTTTCAACTTAATCAAGGGAAACGAAATCAATGCAATGAAAAATATTTCAAATTCAACAATACATTCAGATTCTCCATTTCAGTAATATTCTTTGTCTTACTATTTTTCCCATACTCAAGGTCAACAAATTCTCAGGATTAATTGGTTGAATTGCCTCATTGGGTCAGAAAACCAATGATTGTGAATCCATCTAATCAAAGTTTTTGTCTGGCACGTCACTAGCAGTTTATGTTTTTTCAGTATTTTTGAATACTGCAAATGCAAATCTCCCACTAACTGATTGTTGTCGTTATTTCATAAATAGTATTATTAAATGTCCAAATGACTGTAATTTAGCCACAGCAACTGCGCCCAACAACAAAGCAAATATGTTTGAGACACGTCCAAATTTCACAGATATTACTTCATATGATTGAGCAATGCAGCAGTTCTCTCACCCTGAAACTTATAAGTTAACTTTTTTTCCTCAGATGTATCAACAATCCTCCTTTTCCCAAAGTAGTACCAGGCGCCTGTTTCTGTATGCAAATGCCGCCTATTGAGAAGAAAGTAGTAAACAGCGTGGGCTCACGTGGACGGTCCACAAGAGGAGAGACGCCTTTTGGAGGCTTGCTCCAGCTTCAAGCTCTCAGTGGCTAAGCTCCCCCCCTTAAGAACCAAGAAATTAGCATGGAGGTCCCCACCCCCACATGTCAGTGCAAACACACCCCTGCACCAGCTGTTGCTGCTGGGCTGCAGGCTTCTCCTCTACTTGCACGGCCCGAATCTGCAGTCCACGTATGCATCTCCACGCTCCTCCCTGCAAGATCTTGTCCCAAATCAGTGTCCCTTTCCAGATGAATGTTTATCAAGTATTCGTTCATTTTTCATCGAGTGATATCCTTGCAAGCAGATTTATACCAGTCTGCCAAATCCACTGATTGTAACTTTGGTATTTAACAGCTAGACAGAACATAAATCAAAGTTTGATCAACAAAGATGGCTCCCACCTATGTCCGCAGCCCTAAAAGCAGTCTGAAAACGGAGACAGATAGACGGTTGGGGGGAGAAAACAGGCTGGCAGAAGCCAGAGGCCTGGCCGTCAGCGTTTCTGTCCCGCTCCTGAACTGGTTTGCTCGCTGCCAGAATGCAATGTTGACATACTGCAATTTATGAGGTGGATGGAAAGAGATGGAATTGGCCGGCCTGTATTGAGCTGCGCTATCCCTGTATTTATATCCCTGTCCCCTTCTTGTTTATAGGGTCCACAAGTTATGGCCTGGCTGCTCCAGAACCTCTGCTGTGAGCAGTGCATATAAAAAATGACCTGCGAAGCAAAAAGACTGCTCGCACTTGACGTAAATAACGTATACACTGTAGCAAAGAGGGGATAGCCGGCCAATTCAAGAGGGTTTACAAGTGCTTTACAGCTTTTTGCTGCAGCATGTAAAATAAAACTCAGTTAACCTCCACATAATTGGTTAGCCACCTCACAGTTGACCTGCAGAGCCCTATGAACCACTAACCAAAAGGAGAAATACACACTGACACAATGCGTATGCATGCGTGAATCTTTAAAATATGAATATGCCAGCGCTGATTGGAAGAGAGGAGGGATGTCTCTGAAATTAGCGCCTTTGTTGCCGAATATCTGTAGCTGCGACGGTCTGCTGGGTGCCCTGTGTGATCATGTGTTGTTCGTATTGAAAGTGACGGCCGAACAATGCGTCAGGAATGCAGCTCAATGCTCCGCCGCTCCCATGGGTGAGCTGGAACGAATTGGGCGTACCAAGCTGTCATCTTTGGTTTCCCTTAATTGGACGTCTGCTAAAAAAAACGTTCTGATGCTATTGTTATGATTGCAGTATTACATTCGAACTATGAACTGATTGTACTGAGGCTGACAGGGACGCCTGCTCTGTGCTTTTTTTTTCAGTTGCCCCATCAGTATCAAAGATATTAAACATGAACTAAAGCACTTTTTAAAAACAACATCTACCTTTCTGGCATTTTCTGCATTGTAGGATTGATTTTATTTGCGATGTGATTTTTTGGTTCATGTGCAGAATTTGACACTTGCATCTCATCCATTCCATTAGCATTTCAAACAGAGAGGCTGCCGTGCAACCGTGGGTAACAACCTGTGGTAAATAACCCAGTGCCCTGCTCAAGGGCAACAGCAAGAACATTAACCAATCGGATTTTGAGGTATTGATAGGGGACCCTTGTTGTTTTCATTTCTGTTCTCCTCAGCTGTCTACCCGCTTGATGTAATCTAATTGATTTTGCCCAGTTTCCCAGACACCTTGGTGACCACTGTGGCTTAAGGCGACGCACCAGCCATACAAACCTAATTGGTTTTGTGTAATAGCATGCCTTTCAATAGCCAGGCAAGATCTATTTGTGTTGAAATGCCTCTCTTTATTTTGCACGTAATGAAAGAGTGGCCTTTGTGTCCTGTGCTTCAAGTCAACTGTAATGCATTTATTGTGGCTTCACACCATAAGTGTGGCCATTCACAAATGTGTCAGCACCTAGATCTTATTCGATTAGGATGAGAGAGAGGCAATGGCTACAGGGTAACACACCCGCGCGTGTGCACACACACTCATGCAAACTGTGAGCTTCAGCGGCCAAAGCAAGTTGTGATCGCTACCTGTTATCTTGGCCCATATTATTGGGAATTATGGGGCCATGGTAGAGTGCAGAAAGGCCCAGTGCGATTCATAAATAATTCACCATTACTTCATGAGCAATAACCCTACATTACAAGTCTCTACCATGTCATGTATACAACAGCAGGGGGTAGCTGGGATGGCAGAAGTGAAGGGGGCAGGAAATTGAAGTGAATTGATAAGATTACAGAGGGGGAGTAAGATCCTCCGAGTATCAGCATGAGAGCCCCACCATGTGCAAAACAAGACAATTAAGAGAGCCGCTTAGCTTAATCCATGAATGCATCATGCAAATGATGTTTTTTTCAGAGCCTCCTTTAATGTTGGCTGTTATCACAGAATACCAATCAGGGACTTAACTCTGATGAACACATGACAGAGTGAAAAGTGGACGAGGAGACATTGGAGAGGGTGGTGGACAAACAACAGCAGAAACTGCATCCAGACAGGTTTATCCATCAAACAACCACCGCATGTCCTCCCGTCACTTTCAACCCACTGCGGAAAGCAAAGACTAAATACATTGGCCAATAACAAATATGAGGTATCCCAAAAAAACATTCAAGCTCGGGCAAAAGCTCAGCGGTTTCCCGTGTCGAAACATCAGTGGTCAGTCAACAAGGGTTTCTGGTGACATCATACCTCAGATGCCCTGTTGGGTTGTGCTGTCCCGTCTGGTTGTGCTCGACAAGAGGCAGCTGCAGGATTCAAAAACATGACCCAGAAGCCCCCCCATGGCCCCACAGCCAAACCCCGTCCAGTCCTTAGGAGGAGATGAGCGCTGAAAGCTCCCCTGTCTGCAGTCTAAATCGCCATCTCTTAAAAATGCCTCTGCACTGACAAAGCACTGGATGATGTTTATTTTCCTCTAGCGCTGCATGTTGGGCAAAAACAGTCTCATTTCAGGCCCAGACACACACTCCATTCATTCATTCTTATAGATAAGTAGGATAGCTGTTCTTTTTTCAGTAGGTTCAAGTGTAATAGCAGAGAAGCTGACACGCTTTCTATCAAACTGCCACAATTCTTCCCACATAGGCTTATCATTCAAAGGACCCAAGCAGCCATTATGTCTTTTGTGCCACAAACATGTTGGAAACCTAATATTTGGCTGCAGTCCCTCATTGTTGGACAGTCTGTGCAAAAGTCAACATTGTTTGACACTGTGGCAGTGTATGTAAATAGCTGTGGAGCAGGGACCAAAGTGACAGACGTCCCGTTTAAAGCGAGCGAGGAGGTGTGTTAAGATGTGAGATCCATCTCTGCTGCACGCCTGGACACACAAAAACGCAGGCACATTCAGCGCAGCTATTTTGCTTTTTCAAATTCAGCTGGCCTTAATGCACCTAAATTGCACCAATCACGGTGCTATTGTAAATTTCTGTGCCTATGAAAGTGATTATTGAGATTGAGGAACATTTTGATGGAGGAGAGGAGAATTCTTTTCAATGATTTATGGTTACCAAGGGGACAAGGACAAAAGAGCATCAGGCGACTGCATTATATTGTCATGCTCCATATGTAGTAAAAATGATCCCGCTGTTGCTATCAGAATTTGAGCACCACCGGCTGCAGAGATGATTAGGAAGCAATTGGCAATTTTCAGTGTACCAGCACAAATCCAATAACATGTTGGTGAAGGGATGCGAGGACAGATGTCACGCCTGTTGCTGTCTGATGACGCACATCACAGCACCGGCCCATCCTGAAACAACACACATAAAACAACTTGTGACCTACGTTCTCTACTGCAGACAATTTTATCAAAATGATACGAGGATGTCCATCGCTGAACCATGATGACTTTGTGTTGTGTCTCGTGTTGTGTTATGTTGAGTGTCCTGTCATCACTCGCTAGTCTCACTGCATCATTTTGCTGTAATTTGCAGTATTACATCACCCTTTTTTGATAGACATCTTTTTATTGTTGAAACTATATACTGTATATATATATATGGTTGTATTTCTTGGGCACCCCTTTAACACATACATAGATATACTGTATATAGCAGCTGGATAGTACAGTGGTTTAGACCACTAACTGTGACACGGGCGAACCCTGGTCAGGGCAAACATCCAGTTAGGGTCCTTGGTCGAGATATTAGCATAAAAATATTATATCGTTATCGGATTTTTTTGCTTTAAAACCGATCGGTATCGGTAAATTGAGAGTTGGACAATATCGGCATATCGGATATCGGCAAAAAAGCCAATATCAGACATCCCTAGTCCTTGGGCAAGACCCCTAATCGCAATCGCCTACTGCCTACCTCAGGAAAAATGAGCGTACACAACACTGACAGAGTCATACCGATAAAGGCAGCGAATGTGGGAATGTGTGTAATGTGGTTACTTCGAAACCCACAATCACGGCTTCCTGTGAATCAAAAGCTATCTCAGTCTCTAGATACTGGAGATTGATGCGATACAACAATGTAAGGTCAGCGGGGGATGTCATCATCCAAGCCCCAATAGATCTACTAGTAGATGTGAATGCGGCTCTGAGGACAATCCCTACATGACAAGCAATACCCTCCACGGCTGGAGGCCAAAATAAGGAAGTCAGCCAGCAGAGCTGCAGAAAGGGAACATGGTGAATAAAGGGATGCCTATGAAATACAACAAGCTCTCAAACAGCTCTGGGCATCCGGTTGACGTTCAAGAAAGAGTACCTAAGATGAAGGCCCCGATACGATCCATACATACTGGCTAAGAGCTGAAGCTGACTGCACTCCATGAACGCCTAGCAGCTGAGGGATGGGACTCACCCAGAGTGGTTAACCCAAGGCAGGACAGTCCTAATCCTGAAAGGGCCCATCCCGTCCAACTACAAGCCAACTTGGAGGACCCTCTCAGGCATCATTGCGGGTCTTCATCTAGAACTCGGTGGGGATGTGGAAGACAACCCTAAAGGCCAACTCAAAGCCGATTGCCCAAGTCAGCATCAGGTGCGGAATACACCAAGGAGATGCACTGTCACCACTGCTGTTCTGCATAGGCCTGAACCCCCTCAGTCAGATCATCGCCAAGAGTGGCTACGGATACCACCTGCTAGGTTGTGATCCTCTCACAGTCCTGAGAGGTCAAAGCTACTGACCAAATCGCTGTGTAAATCACATCATCATTGATTAACTTCAGACCTGGGTGCACATATTTGAATTGATTGTTCCACATTGTTGATTGTTGCACATATTTGAATTGATTGTTGATTTGCTTACAGAGATCGCCCCTTTGAAAGAACAAGTTATGATTTCCCAAATTTGGTCCACACAATCGAGAGCCTATAACAATGAAGATAAGTTTCCTTTTTTTTCAACAGATAAATTAAACTAAAATAATTGCAATAGAAAAAAAACACTTTTGACTAAGCTCTGACAACCTCAATTTTGACTGATAAGTAAAAAGACAGAGAGAGCACATTCAATTCAATTCAATTCAATTAAAAATGGAATAAACATCTTCATGTGCAGTTCATGAGCAAGACTTGAACACTACAGGCGGAAAATATGAAATACAGTGTGTATTCTTTGTAGCATTACATCCCCACTACACAGAACTGCTGCTCTCTTTGAGTGTTTGCCGAGATTGATTGTGTCATTGCGAACAGCTGCAGTGTGTTAGACTCATGTAAAATTTACATCTGAAGTCAATATCATTAAATTCTGCCTCTAACGATCCGGTGACGTATTGATATATATGGGCATCAACTTCTCTTGTCACCTCACATTATTTGCAGAGAAATCTGGGCACATTACAATCGGAAATTCATATCCCAACTTGCAAATTTAATGACTTTGTCGTTGCTGTTCTCGCTGCAATGTGAGGCTCCCACTGTGTGAGGAGAGTAACTGTGGTCAAGCACTGTGTTAAGATTTCAGAGCAAAGCCAATCTGGATTGTGAAAATATTTTAATAGAATTGTAGTAATGTAACCTCGATCTGTATTATCAGTTTCATCGCCCTCTGATGGCTGAAATCTGTAGTGGCACACGCGTGTATATTTACTCCTCGTGTCAAAGCTGACGTCAGAGGAATGGTACCAAAGGTCAAGAGCGCAGAGATGGGCAGTAAATCTGCGTTTGTGAAGACGAGCAGTAGCCCTCACAGTTGGAGAAAACAAATTATTTTGTTTATATCAACACTGTGAGCCCATAAAGTGATGAGGACAAACTGTCTTTCTCCTACGTCAATCATGTAATGATATCATTGCCGAAAATGATCAGCAAGAAGCCTTGCATAAATACGATATGACAATATCCTCCTCCTATTACAAATCTATGAAAGGAATTGAGGTAATATAGGGTAGTGAACCCATGTATTATTCATGTACTGAGACTTCCTATCTATCTTGACACAAATCCTAAATCAATTAGTGACAAAACAGAATTCATTCATTCACTTTAAAAGCTGTGTTACAAATGGTACATATTTGAGGGGGAAAACATTCAAAAGCCATGTAAATATTGTATGGCACAAATCCCTGGGCTTCATGCAAATTCACCAGTCCAACCATTATGCATGAAAACATCAAAATGACCTCATCTAAATATGCAGATTTGACGATGATATGAGGCTGTTTTTTTCTTTTTTTTATTAGTTTTCCTCTGCTCTGCACTGCAATAGCCTCAATACTCCTGAGCCAAAAAGTCCAGTGGAGCAATGTGTTTATCAGCCGTCCGCATTGGCAGGAGAAGTTTGTGCAGTGACTACTGGGCTGACAGAGGCGTGGCTAACATTCCCTCCCCTGACATAGCTGTTCTCCAAGCACGTTTCGGTTTGATAGGTAGGATGAGTCCTCCAATCACATTTCGCGAAATGAACACCGGTCTGCAATTCTGCTCCTCAGCCAAATCGTTTAAGTGTCCTGCCAGGACATGTGTCCAACCCACATTCAGTGCACATGTGGCAAACGTTAGGCAAGCAATCCTTTATGAGTCTCACTGTCAGGGCGAGGATGGATAGAAGTCTGTGGTTTTCATTTATTTGGCAGCGGGGGTTAGGCTAGCTGCCACTGACTTTAACTCCAGAGCACTTCAGCAGCCAGGACAGACCATCCAGAAGGCCAGACAGGGACTCTGCCACTGTGTCTTGCACCTGAATTACAGAGAAAATGAAACACACACATGTTGATCAGTTAAATTGAGGACAATTCACAAAAGGACTCAAAGAAAATATGAACTTTACATTGATGCTTCTCTGTACAGTTATTAATAATGATTTACCATCCAGGGGTTGGCTAACTGCGGTAGACCGAGTCTCTGAGCCATGTAAATACAAGGAATGTGACGCCTCCCTGACTCCTCAGCTCTGTCGGGATTGTCATTTACGTCTGGTTCCTCCCTGGAGACACAGGAAAGCACCAGCAGCGGCCGCGATGCTGAGCCCCATGTAGAACTCAGCCCGGCTCTAATCTGAGCAGCCTCTGAATCCATCTCTCCCGTTAGTGGAGTGGGACAACAATGAACATACTGTACATGATGGAGAAAAGTACTATGAGAAACTGAACTGGTGGCAGGTACAACAAGGAATTTTGGAGATATATATAAACCTCACCATCATCTTACCTCGTTCACACTCTGCATTAGCAACATAAATAAAACCATCCACCAACTGGCACACTTGCTGGACATGTGGAGCCAAGCTGAAGATGGGGCAGCCGGACTGATCTGTTCCTTCACAAGAGAACAGCTTGTTACTGGTAGCCTGTTGATGTACCCTGGCTCTTTCCCTCTCTGCCCTATGGACAAAGTCATTAAGGACATGACAGACGGTAAATACTCTTAATATTTTTCCCAGACTCTGAGTCATAGGTTAGATAGGAGGACATCATACATCTGATTCATGACACACACTGTGGATGTAGGAATCAGGGGACATACCTGTTGGCTGAATAAAGAGTCAGGATGTTGAATTTGTGCTGGTTGTTATACAAGTAACTTATTCCAGAGCCAATTCCTGTAAAAAAAAACAAAAAACAATGTTGATGGTCTAAGGATATCCAAGATAATACCTCAGACTCTGTCTATAAAGGTGATTTTTAGACAGGACAGCCACCTGCTGGTAACTGGTGGTATCAATTTGCACCATGTAAAAACACCACTGAGGTTTGTCAGGATTAACAACTATTACATCCTATCTGCAGTGTAGATCCACTGAACATAGTTCTAATGGGGAACAATAAAATAGTTTCATGAACAATTATCTCATTTTTGAAGTTAGAGTCATATTATTCAGATTAATAGTACCATTTATCTGCCGCTGTGGAGTGCCTGCCAATGGGAGCAGGTCCGGGGCATGCATGAGCCTGGTCACCAAAGAAACACTGAGTTGCTCCATTCCAGGACCAAACATGGCATAGCGAGGCTCTGCTGCTGGCACCAGAGACTGAAGAAAAGATGTGAAGACCTCATACGGTGCCCGAGAGGGGGGCCAGTGTTGTCTACAGGATGGGCAGGCTTTCAGGTACCTGTTGAGACAGTCACCATCACAAAAAGGAAAAAATAGTCATCTGGCATGCTGGAGTCATACAGGAATGTGTACCCACTCTGCCATGTAATCACACTTGGACTCCTTCGCCTTGTCAGTCCCTTCTTCTCTATCGTCCAGGCTCTCATCCTCATCAATCAGTGGGTCATCCAGCATGTCCAGTCTGGGCATGGTCACATGGTCTATGGAGGACCAGTGTGGAATGTCTCTTTGGAGGAAGTATCTCCATAGCAATGGATCTCTAGCCAGCATCCTCCAGTACTGATTGGTGCCTCCAAGGCGGCAGATATCAGCAGGAGACAGAAACGTCATGATCAGGAAGTGGACGTCCACCTGGGGGATTCAATGTTGGACGACACAATACAGCTGATGTTAGAAGAGGCATATTTATTCAAACCTCACTAATCATCAACAGTCATCATAAAAACGTTTTAAAAAGAACGATTTTCACAATTTCATGTGTTTGACCTAATTATCTGCTGTGTGTGGACTCTTGAATGCTCCAGCTTTGCTGTTCCTCCAATGGCATCATCTGTACTCCTGTAACAACTTCAGCATTTGTGTCTCCTCCACCTGCAGCTCGGCATCTTGTCTTTCAGATACAGAAGCTGTCTCAAAACGGGTCTCACAACCGCCTGTCCACCTTCCCTCTCAGTCTCCCTCCATGACAACCCCCTGGACACTGTCCTCCATCCATGGCAGCCTGCCAGGACTCTATTCCATTCAAATCTTTCAGGATAGTTAAATATTAGAAATTAATGATGTTACATCTGTCTGTGAGTTCTGCCAATAAAGGCTGTTCGTCTGGGTGAGTGGTCCCACTGTCACTCCTGATGGCCATTACTTATGACGGGAAACACCAAGATTGCACTAGAGTCGAATAAAACACTGGATGTTGTACGCAAATTCACAGGATCCGTGATATGTGTTCAAATCCTCTTTGTGGACAAGTCATCGAAATTTACGTCGAATGATCGATTTCACTATATCTAAATTAACTGAACAAATTAGACTGGAGCACGAAATATGTGTCATCCGATTTGATACAATTATCTAGTGTGACATACTCCACAGACAATAGAAGTGATCTTAAGATTTGAATTTGTCTCACCGGCAAGACGTCCAGGAGGCACGGCGGTAGCTGGTCTCCTGAGCACCTGTCAGGTGTCACCATTTCCCGCGAAGATTTAGTTCTACTGGGAAAATATTTGTCTGTGAACCGCCTCAGGCTGCGGATCACCACGGACTCGTTTAGTTGACGAATGTGTTCTGCCATGGTTCACTGTTACAAGTTGAGTCGTCAGCTATAGACGCCACTTTTGACTGAGTTGTGATTCCCCGGTTTCGTCACACTTCCTTGTTGTTGGCAGTACCGTTGCATTGTGGGTATTTGAGTTTGCAAACGTGTGATAGGGGTTAACAACAAAAAACTCCGCGGGATTTCGTAAAACAACGCGCGTTTATTGTCAGCGAGGACATAAAAAAGAAACACGTCTTCCAAAGGACAACAGATTCTCAATTAATAGTTATAGCTACTATCAAAGTTATTCAAGTGGCAGAAAATTTTAACTTGCGATAGAAGGGAAACATGTAGCGCATTACAAAGCTGGTATTAGGAACAAATCAGTACATACTTGAAATGGTCAGGAATATCAGAGTCAACTGTTTTAACACTCTTTGCCTTTGTGTGTACTTACACACAGACATATAATGTATAGACTATATATAGGCAATTAAAATATATTAAAAGCATAACCAAATGGCAACAAAACAATAAATAAAACGTTGTTGTGCAATGTCTCATTTCTGGCTGCATTTTCTTTACACTTGTTAACATCTTTAAGAGTGATTTTTTTTCTATTAATGTTACTGTACCACACTCTCAGAGCAAAACAAGTGTCCCAGCCCATAGTCTGGATTTAAGATGTTTTTTTGTTTGTTTTCGTTTTGTTTTTTAAGCAGCCCAGCGACAAATATGGATTTTAGCTCCCTCTGCTTCCTCCTTGCCAATCTTACAACTCCAATCTTACACTTTGCAGATACCAAAATCACCTGCATTGGCCTGAGCCATTTGGCATGGGCAGAGGCTGCCTGTAGACACTGACTCAAGGATTGCTTTCCCCTTTACACTTCCTTCACGTTCTTGTCTTATCCTTCCACAACGTCACACCCCCACATGAAGGGGAGCTTTTTATTAAGTGATGACACAAATTTGAATACTGATCTCTGATCTGTGCCTGAAGGCAACTTCAAAACAGAGGCTCACTGTAAAATACTAAGGATTTCCTTGGCATTCTCAGTATTCCAGCCTTGGCCCTGCAGAGGACCCTCACAGGCAAGCACATATTTGTTCAGGATCTGTGTGCCAATGTCCCGAAACTGGAGACGGTCTTCTTTGCGATCCATGGTGTCAGCGCTGCAATCTTCGTACTTCACCGCCCAAAAGCACATTTCTCCGATGTACATCATTGTCAACAGGTGGGTGTCTGAGAAAATACCTGAGAAAAAAAAAACAAAGCTTATCCAACTTGTAAAGGAAGCTTCAGTTTGTCACAAGTAGCATTCAGCACTGTGCATCACTGAAAATAAGGATAAATATTTGGAGGAGAGAAGACAACATATTTACCTTCAGACAGGAAGCTGGCTGTGTCAGTGTCATGGAGCACCACGCCATCATTGAGCTTCACAGAGTTTCTCACCTGTAGCATCCGCATCAGGTAACGCACACCCTCCTGAATACACTGAAAGAAAAAAAGCAGAAAAGATTTAGCCTTGATTTTGTTCTATGACTTGACAGCACAAAAAACAAACAAACAAACAAAATCTTACCTTAAGGAACGTGTCTTTGTTTTTCTTGATCCATTGTTTACGCTGATGAAGAGTGTGGCAGTACATGTACAGCAGAGCTCCACGTCTCCAGTAAAGACACTCCAACAGCTCCAGACCTAATACTGACTGCACCTAACGTGTCAAAGGAGTATGATATGACCTTTAACGGCTGGAGCAAT
Organism: Carapus acus; assembly: GCA_900312935.1. Lineage (NCBI taxonomy): Eukaryota > Metazoa > Chordata > Actinopteri > Ophidiiformes > Carapidae > Carapus > Carapus acus. Next base: position 43,083 of record OMPJ01046256.1, on the reverse strand, counting down.
AACATTATAAACTTATAACTTCCATCATATCAAAGACTTTGAAAAGATCACTTCTATTACGCTACTGCCAGTTTTACAGAGCAAAACTAAAACCAGGTACCCTCCATTTTCACATAATGATGTCTGACCTGCTTGACAGAGGCAAATTCCTCTTGCCACAGACTAAAACTGCAAATACATGATAGAAATTCACACAATGCTACTCAACAGATCAACAGTAGTGCCTTGAGATACGAGTTTTCTGCATTCAGTGCCCAAGCTCGTGAGTCCATCTGCTTAGATCTCAAATGAATTTCTGAGCCCTAAAATATCTAGAATAATTCTAATCTGGTCCTGCCATTTTTTCTTCCAGAATAATTTGGTTTTGTCAGTTACACACTTGATAGAGAACACATCTTTCCTCCGCAACCACTAACTCACACATAGAGTAAAATGTGTGTTGTATTCCTCCGCTGCCTTTATGTCCGCACTAGATGCTTTTCCATGCCTCACCACCAAGTGGATGTTGGTTCTCTTCTTAAAGTTCTCAAACCACCCTTGACGATCCTTCAATGATTCTTCCAATGCAGAACTGCCTGCTTCTTATAGTTTCAAGTCGTCATAGGTGGTGCTGTCATAGATAACGCGTACCTGTGCACGAACCAGCGCTGTTGACTTGTAACTTGGATTTCTGCTCTTATCCTGATCAAAAATATGGACTGAAATGCGGCTCGCAACTTAAAAAACTCATATGTTCAGTTGCTTGTATGTCAAGGTATTACTGCATGTACATTTTCAGTGACACATCAATGAAGTTGCACCTCTTGGGCTGGCGCCAGTCTTCCTGCTAGAACCTCTGGCTCAGTTAGGTCTTGCAGCAGCTGCTGAATCTTAAATGGTGAACAATCTTCTGGGAACTCCTGGTCTACCAACTTATTTTCTTCATAAAATGTTATGTCCAGTATCACCTATTACACAAAAAGGTGCGGACATGCAGTTAGAATTCACAGCAACACACTTGACACGAACAATCAACTTGAAAAGAAATCACATTTGTCCTGTCAGGATGGTAAAATCTTTTCAAATCAGTGCTTTCTGCGAGTCAACAGCTCAATAAAAACATGCTACAGTGAATATTCAATCTTTTGGTTAAAAAATTTCTGATAAATGTCATTAAAATTACATTGAAAATTTAGTGGCGCTTCTTGTCACTGATACTTTGTTTCAATGCAACTGCAAGAATGTATCATTATTCTTTATACATGTCATTTTAAAGTCATTTTGTTAACTTTACAGCAGTTGAAAGTCAGAAGCTAAAACAGCAAACAGTCTAGAAGTTGGCATGAGGTGAGTCAAAAAATAAGTAACATTAAATAGTGCCTGCACAGAGGCAGGCCCTTTTAGTAGACTTGGCTCACATTCAGTAGAAGCTTGTCACAAGTGAAATGCAATTACACCACATCAGCTTGAGGGTACCATTAAACCCTCATCCACATGTTTGGGCAAGAACGTATACACACCTGCGTGTAATCCTGGAGCAGCTTGGAGATGCTGCTACTCTCTCCTCCTTGTCTGTAAAAGCTTTTCAACTTGTCTAATATGGCAGATGCATTCTGTAAATAGTCGTCATCTGGGGAGAAATCATGTGTCAATACGTTGGCTGGGTATATACGGACTGCGGTCGATTCACTCTGAGTTTTACTTAGCCACATAGATATTTTCCGTGTTTGTTATAGAGGAGAGTAGAGGTGAATAGAGGCAAGAAACGCTCACGACCGAAGAGAATCGACAGTTTGTCAACCATTGCTATCAATTAGCAAAACCCAATTTCCGTTGATAGTGCGTCGCATGGTGGAAAAGCTTTATCGACATTTCTCAATCGCGACAACGAAACAATATCCATGCTTACGTCCCTCTAACTTGGCACAATTAGAGCAACTTCATAAATCAAATTTTCATGCCCGGCCACACGCATCTGCCGCTCCCGTTAGGTAACGCTAGCTGACGGACATTAGCCGTCATTCAGAACAAACTGAGATATGGAGATTCAGTGACCAAACTAGCCGTCGTTCATTTACATGATTAAGACCTCGATGGAAGTTAGTGAAACTTAAGATGACCAATGGTCCGCTGCGGGCTACGTTAGTGCAGAGAGAAGTAATTCGCCGAGACGCCGTTACATCAGACAGCCGCTGTTGTTATGGTAGCATCAAGCTAGGTAGCGCCAGCTAGCTCGGAGAACTGAACGGCACGGTCAGTCGCGCCTTAGACGTCGTGAGGGGCAATCGACGCGGGTAAAAATTAAAAGAACATCGAAGTGATACCTTGCTTTTCAGTTTTGAGACTAGAACACTTGATGTCCAACTCAAATATCCTTCTCTCCAACTCAAAACCTTGTCGCATGTAGTCGTCGGCCATGACTAAAACTATTGGTCACGTGAGCAGGACTTGCTCACGTGCACAACGACTGTTTATTCTATTTTACGTCGAACTTTATTTAAAGAAATGATGAGACAACCAGCCTTTAATTTGCCGATATCGCAGAAGTCGAGGACAATTTAATCGAGAGTGGACAAAAATAAGCTTGCGCAATTCAAATGTAATTATTTTAGACATCTGTGATTGAAATAAAAGTCATGACGTCAGCAAGTGGTTGAAATAAATCATAATGAGGAACAGCAGTCCATTAACTACAGAGCAAATGGCTGAAACGTCAATCATCCGCGCTTACAGGGTCGGGATAGTTAAATTTCCATGAGCCTGCCGTGCCCCTCTGACTTGGTTCGGCCCCATTTCTGGTTTCAGCCAATGCGCGTCGTCTTTCGCGGCTTCGCCTCTTTGCTATCGCCATCCTCCCCTCCGCCGGCGCTACACGCGTCTCATCCCTAAGCTCCGAAACATGGCGGCCCTAAGAGCCCTGTGCACGGCAGAGAATTTACTTTACATACGGTTCACCGGTGCATGCAGAGGCAAAGTCAGCATCGCCAGGCCCTCACTGAGCAAGGTTGGTGATTTAAAGAGGGAGTTCAGACGAGGAGAGGTGCTCGCAACGGGTGACGTGTAAGGTCACAACAACTGTTGTCAGGATACAACTACAGCTGAGGCTCTGTGTCATTCAGCATTCACTGACCTCGAAACTTCGCCAGCATACGCGTCTCTGCAAATGTGTTTGCTTGATTGAATTCGTTTGCATTTTTGAACGAGTTGGCGACATGCTGTTTAGCACCTTCCCCCTTAGCAGCCTCCAGGCAAAAGTACACATAAAAGGAGCGGGATGTTTCCACCTCTCACCGACTGCTCAGCTATGTGAGATTTGGCGGTTTCACTAGTCTATGCGGGTATGTCATCTACTCAAGATGCACAAGAACTCGTTACAAATCGTGTCTCTAATATTGCTAAACCATCGGTTCGGCTAAAGGATGACATTATGCATATGTTGCCATTGCAGGGGACTTCGTGTCGTGTGGTATTGTCAGGTGTCCCCCTTTTTTTTCTGGTGAAATTAAGTGTATAGTACCAAAAGACAGACACAGAAAACTAGACACAAGTCACACAGGAAGCACCTAAATCAATGTTTGGGTTACTCTTAAAGCACCTGAGGGAGGCTTGAATTTCTTGAGGAGTAGGTACAGCAGGTAGGTGGGTACTTTGTTAATCTATTGATCTAGGAAATTTAAGCCCCTGCAGCTCTAAGAAAAGAACAGATCAGGTACACAGATACGAAAGTGATAAAGAAGAAATACTAGGAATTCATTTCACATATTCTCTTACTTAATACAATAGCAATATGGTCAGAGGGTACCAGATACTACAAACAATCCATATGCAGAGGTGCAGTGCCACAGCGACCACCAATACAACAACCATCAAACGATATAGCAACCTACAGTATGACAGTGACTTATTGCCCTGAGAATAGGCTGAGTAGTTTGTGTTGCGCTGGTCTTCAGTATGGTGCGCATTGCACTTGGAGAGAGAGAGTGTATTGAAATGGGCTTGACAATATGTAAAATATATATGGCACTCAGACATTGCAGAGATATGTTATATCATGGATTGCACTGTGTTCCCATGAGAGTGGCACTGTACTGCTGCTGTTACTGTCACAGTTATACATTAACGTGAATATTTTGTCCCGTGACAGGGACAACAATGACTCAAAACTCCTCTCTTAACTTCCCTCATTTTACAATGCAACACATATCTCCAAGGGAAGAATCAATCAAAGGTTATGTATATATTGAATGTTTGATAGATATAATGCATTTTAATAACACTAATTCAACTGTGTTTCCATCTGCAGATCTGTGGCTGTTATTTCTCCACTTCTAGTCAGAGTAAATCACGTTTCTACTCTGATCCTGCAGACGCAGTAAAAGACATTCCTAATGGTGCAACTATTCTGGTTGGAGGTAAAATGTTATTTTTGTTGCTTACACAGCCCACGCCCATGTTTTGAATGAGAAAATGTTTCCCAGTAAGCACAAGAACATGTTCTATGATGGACAATTTCTTTCGTGGTGTGCTTTGATAGTGAAAATGTTTTGCCTCTCTTACGATCTCTCAATAGGTGGACATTATGTATTTTATATCACATTTACATCTTGTAGTGTATTGCTCTGAGTGTATTGTTCGATAATTGCTATTATGGAACAATGCAAAAGGTTTCTCTGTCCATGTGCATGACATGTTGCACAGTTGTAATTGGAAGAAAACCTCAGTCTACAGTCTGGAGTTTTCCAGTACTTGCATTTTTTGCCATATACACCCACTCACTTAATCTGTCTTGCCTTTTACACAGAGTTTACTGAATTGGCCCCTGGGGACAGATACAATTTTCTGATTTTATTGAAGAAATGCATGTTACGATAGCCTATGACCATTAGTTGTAGTTTTGTGTATTAATATTGATTCTCATCACTGCAGTTAAGTGCAAGTTTCATGTAGTATGACGTTCGTATTTTTACTTAGAAATGACTATAACTAATCGCCCTGTGTAATCAGTCATCTACAGTGTATGAAGAATAAATCAATTTATTTGCAGTTGTGTATTTCATGTAAATAGTGTGTCACTGAACTTTTAGTGACTGCTTAAAACCTAAATAGATGCTAGCAATCACACAAAACTAGGTGATTTGTTCGCCCATGCTCAGAGCATGACTATCCTCGGCTCATATTTATAGCCCACTCTGGTATGTCATTGTTGAATATTTTCCATTATGTCACTGCCTTTCAAGGGTAAACAAAAGTTATTTTACCTGAAATCACATGGTATAGGGTAACTTGAGAAGTTTACGATGCAGAGACCCACCATTGCCTACGCACGCACCAATTACTGCTTATGGTATCAGAAATGAAAACACATTAGTGTATTCTTTGTTGTAAAAACACACAATATGTGAATGTCAAGAGAGGAAGGAGATAAGGATAATTACTGTGCCTGGGGGAAAATACTGCCACACAAAACCGCATGCATTGAAACTATGAGTGTAAGAGGAGAGAGAGATAAATATGAGGGTGTTTGTGTATATGGTGACAGTCTGCTGAACAATGATACTTTTTTTCTGTTGTGCAACATGCAGGCTTTGGATTATGTGGCATCCCAGAGAATCTTATAAACAGTTTACTGAAGACTGGCGTTAAGGAAATCACAGCAGTCAGCAATAATGCAGGGTAAGTAGGTGTTTATCGGGTCTAAGAGGTGTATTGATATATACGTTCATGTTCTGGTGCTTACCTGTTTGTGCACCAGCAGCAGAACCTTTCAGCCTACATGATAGTGCTTTATTTCCACTAATGACAGGAAAGTCTTCAATGTTAAACTGAAAAAGGGCACTTAGTAGAGGACATACTTTTGATAGTTCACTCAGTATTGATTTGATGCCAATATTGTGTGGCAGTTGCAGCAAGCAAAATAGTTTGTAAGTTGCTTACCTTTCATGTATGCTAGACTAAAGTCATGAATTGGTATTAAATCTGTTAATGCGACTAAGCCTGGGCTTTTATTATCAGAGACTGAACCAAGATCATGCCTAGGAAATTCGGGGCCTTACATTTTTGTGGCATTTTCAAACCGCTCAGACAAAGAAATATTGGCAATGCATGTACAATGCAACAGTCATGCAGACAGGGTGCGACTCCTCTGACCTTATCCGCTGATAAGTTATCGAGTTTGGATAACTATTTGACTGCCAGTTTTATTTCCAACTTTTACAACCAAAAGGTTAGAAGCATATAACATCACCCAAGAGAGCTGATTTCATGCTCTGATGTGTGTGAGAAGTTATTGTAGTCGGCTTGTTTCAGACTTTGCCGTATTGATTGTTGAGCCAGAAACTCCAAATGTTTGCACAAAAGCTTGTTTGAAGTGGCTCACATTCTAGATTGCAGACTGTCATCACTGGGCACACTCTGTTCACCATATCTTTATTACTGCGCATGATAGCATACCTTACAAATTAAGATAAGAGGATGGGGAGGTACTTAATTTATCTAATGAAGGAAGGAGGGAAGTTTAAATAGTCATTTTACTGTAATTAAAGCACAATATTGATGCATACAACATACATGTGACAATGATCCAAGGCTTTATGGTGGCGTGTTGCTTGAATAAGTCCCAACCCACTCTCATAGATCTGTGCTGCAATCTAAGTTTTGTAGCAGATAGACTCACGCTTTAGCAAGTAGTGCAGCTGTTGAGTATACGCTTCATGAAACACTGCCATGGTGCTCATCGCGCAGTGTAATATGAGACGTGAGGAGGTGGTTCGCCACACGAGGACAGATTTGTAAGCACAAGCACAGCTCTGACCCGGCAACAGTGATCAGCCAACTGAACTGTGCATGGAAATTCATTGTTTTGGCCACAGAATATGAGGGAACTAGACCAAGCCTGCTTCACACTGCTTGCTAATGGTAGTCTGTGTTGTTTGTCAGTCCAGTTCCTTATCACGCTCACCTGTTTTTAGTGTTGAGAGTGTGCACAGCCCAGATATGCATGTCGCCTGGCTGCCAGAGGGAAGGGCAGAGCGAGGTTGGCGCTGTCTAAATTTCACTGGAGGCGTAGGAAGCAGAGAGCAAGCAAATCTCATTTGCCTTGTTAAACTGCGCTTTTGCACTTATTATGAGACAGAAAATGATCCGTGTCTGTGACCAATAATGTGTTTTCCACTACGAAAGTGTAATAGCATGCATATTTGGGTAGAGTTGAAGAAGTTGGTCAGTGATTGTGAGGATCTGATGCTTTTAAATTGAGTTCAGATTTAGATTTTGATAACTGTGGATCTGTCGGATTAAATTGAACTGACAGATTTTACTTATTGGTTACAATTGTCCAACATCCAAAACCTGTGCAGGTTCAAATAGTGAAATATGAATGATAAAAGATTTTGACTCTCTGTGACATATTATAATCTCAAAGGAACATTGCAGTCATGCAAGTTTCGATAAGTCTTGATAAGATGTTCGATTTCCTTTAATCCCGTGATGATGACGACGATCTTTGGTAGAATTTAATTCTTTTATGTAGTTTTATGAAGGTTAATGAATGACTTGACCTCGCAAGTATGAAACTGAATTTGTGGCACAGAGCTGACTGACAATTCTAGTAACACAATAACTTTCCAGGAAACACAAGGAAAGAGATGCTAAATACTCCATCAGGTTCAATGGTTGGAAGGGGAACAGAGGGGAAATGTGTTAGCAAGAGAGAGAATGAAACAAGTCAGTCTCAGTGTGTGTACATCTCTGCTTGAACGGGCCTGTTATAATCAGATAGTCAGCTGTTTGACATTGGACTGTAGAATTAACAGTCAAATTTTTGTAGGTCGGAAACATTTGATTCATTAGCAGGAAGAGGTTACTATGTTGCCATCAGGACAGCAGAAAACGGGACACTGACAGACCGATGGAAGCGCTTTAAAATGTGTTGGCCCCTGTCGGTGTTAGCTTGTCATCACTGATAGTGAAGACAGCAAATACTGGACAGCTGAGCTCCGGTCCTCCTCATGACCACAGCCTTGTCTTGTTTTACAGTAAACCGCATAGTTGTTAACATTATGGTACTGTCATTCATCTCTCACTCACCACTCCAGTCACGTTGGTTTCAGTTTAAGAGTTGAGCGACCTTTGTGTTTTGATGTTTCCTCCAGGGTGGACAACTTTGGCCTGGGGCTGCTCCTCAAGACCAAGCAGATCAAAAGGATGATCTCATCGTACGTCGGAGAGAATGCGGAATTTGAGCGACAGTATCTGTCTGGAGAGTTGGAGGTGGAGCTTACGCCACAGGTCAGTTGGAAATAGCATCATGAATTTTTCATTACCCTCATCTCTTAATTATCCTGCATAGGTTGGATGAACATTTGCATAACTCCTGACCTTGCACTTAAACAATTGTGCGTTCTCAAATCATAAACAATTTATGTCATACTTCAGTGACTGGCATTGTGCAAGCATTCAGTCTGTTGCTTTCGTTTAAGTATACGACCCCTCCCACAGGGCACCCTGGCAGAGAGGATCAGAGCTGGAGGTGCTGGGATCCCAGCCTTCTTCACAGCCACGGGCTATGGCACTCTGATCCAGGAGGGAGGTTCCCCGATCAAATACAACAAAGATGGAACCATTGCCATCGCCAGTGAGGAGAGAGAGGTCGGTTCCGAGTGATGCCTCTTGCATCGGGTTACACTGCAGCACACTACTTAGTTGCACTGGGTGGGAGTTTGATAGCACCTCTCCATCAATAGCGCACCGGCATAAGTTCATACTCTTGATCAATTGCAGTTACTGTGTTTCAAATTTGATATATTTGTGCACAGGTGCAGGAGTTCAACGGCCGTCATTACGTTATGGAGAAGGCCATCACAGGAGACTTTGCTCTTGTCAAGGCATGGAAAGCAGACAAGGCGGGAAACATCACTTTCAGGTAGGCAATGAAATGTAGACGCGATGTAGCTGACACGATACCCCCAACATCACACCAGGCCGGCATGAATTCTAAAGAATGTGTTCGATTTAGCCACAATCAGTGTGGATGTGGATGTTAGGATTAGCGAGTGCTGAAAGTATATGATGGGGATATTTTATTTTCCCCGGGAGGATCTGCTCCATGTTCACATGAGGTCATCCATAAAAAGAACGCGAGCATCCTATAATGCAATGCCATTTACATCCACTAGAGGGCAGCGCACTCTAGAAAATTAAATGCTGCGTGTAAAAATTTCAATCCTGTGCAGACCCCCGTTGTGTTAGCCATGGTAAAAGCTTTTTCATTAGGGGACATATGGTATCTTACTTGGCTGAATATCGCCCTTGTTTTCTTCTATTAGGAAAACAGCCAGGAACTTTAACCAGCCCATGTGCAAGGCCGCCAAAACCACCATTGTGGAGGTACGCTCATCCAGTGACACAATCATCTGCTTTTTAAGCTTGCCGCAAGTGTGTGTGTGTGTGTGCACTTGTGCGCACGTTTATGTGCATTTTATGGAGGGAGCCAGCAATTACGATAACATCTATTTTAATTCAAAGTTTCGAATTTGCCACAACGAAGTCAAATATCAGCAGTTTGTTCGTTAATGAGAGCTGTTGAATGAAATGCCGACTGTAAAGAAATCCCCAAGGAAACGCTCCGTGCCCTGTGTCTGGGAAAGCAGTTACCTTTCATTAGTGACTGAAAAGAGGTCCTTGAATGGGAAGTATTGTATAGACCTCTGAATATAACTCTCGGGGCTTCATGAATATTATAATATAATATAAAGATTAAGCTCTTAATCCTCATCTGCTTGACCATGGCCAGCAGCGTGGTGGGAGGGAGGGGGGCGAGGTGCCGAGCCAGTTTAATTCCATCTGTCAGGGTCTCGGTCTGACATTTGACGGTGCATAAGTGTGATTCCTGATTTCTGCCCATGCACACATGTCTGCGTCCTCCGTAAATGCAGGCACAGCATGCGGCTGGTTCGGATCACCGGGCAGAGGGGAGACAATGCAGGTGTGAAAATCATGCATGTGAAAAAAACTATCATCCTGCAAATACAGTATATACATCGTGCACCCCTTCCACAGGTGTAAGCATTTTTTTTTTCTGTTTCCTACTTTTGACCATTTGTCTTAATCCCAAATCATGTACTTTAGCAAGTCTTGACAGTGAAACAGATGATGTTGGACACCAAGTGAGTGATGGCAAATGATAGAGCGTTATAGAAATCGGTCAATTTACTTGACGCGGTAATCCCATCTAGCACCGTCTCAGTGTCTCAGTTCATGGACTTGCAATTTACATTCAGACATGAGTGATAATGTGGCTCTGCTTAGTGAGACAAGGTCAGATACAAGCACAATTAGTTATGCTTAATGTCAAACTGTCTGTGGCTGAGAGACACTTTGAGACAGGTAGCTCAATAGACTTTTCAGGGAACATGCACCCAGTATTGAACTGTCTGTTCACATTGAAACACACAATTTTACATTGTTCTGTGTATAGGAGGTGCATTCTCGTCAACATCCTCAGAGAGAACTAATGAAAACAGATGTATTTCAAGAGTAATGAAATCAATGCTGGCTTTGGTAAGGAAAATGCCAGTTTATTAAAATGGATCATAGGAGTATAGCCTGAGGAGATAGGAGGAATGACCCATTTCGGGAAACACTGTCACTTCATAATACACAAACTTAATCATAACACAGTCCCTTTTATACTTCAATATCGCAATTTAAATGTTAGTGAATTTGACACAAGCCTGCACTTATTCCTTCGAACATTAAAGCATTTTAGATGAAATCTGATGTTTCCTCTACCCACCTAATGCAGTGTGACCATCAGTGTGTGCTTGACAGATTTGTGGATTTCACCTTTTTCATTTCCTGCTCTGACAAATGGGCTGTTCAGACACTTTCTGTTCTGGTCACCCACAAATCAACCAAATGCTCTCCCACAGCGGGGGGTGGGATCCATTTGCGGTTATGCCGCGATATCGCAGATCATAGTGGATGGGATACACATTCAGTACATTTTTAAAACTGTCTTCTTCACTTTCCTTGGCTATTGACATAGAGTATAGTATATTTGATCTTATGGTGTATGACAAAAAAAGCATCCAAATCCCTGTTCTGTCCATAAAGATAAGTATTTACGTCTAAATCAACATAATGCCTACATCAAACCCATCCCTGGACATCTGTGATGACATATAACATATCTTCTAAGATGTCAGTTTGGAGAGCATAATGTGTGTTTCTACAGCTGTCAACTCCTGTGCTCCAGCATTTTCTCTTTTCCTTCTGGGTCATTTGCTAGATTGTATTTACCATGTTTATGGTGTTCCTTTAATGGCAGCACTCACAGCCCTGTCTATTGGTGCCAATCAAGTCCGCGGATGGTTCAGTACAGATTTCTCGCTTTTTATATCTGATTTCAAGGTAATTACAGTCTCTCGGAGAGTCCGAAATCTGATGTGCTGTCAATATTGACACTGCAGTTAAGCAGGTTGTGAGGAGGGAGAAGAGGAGAAATGTCGGTTCAGGATTCAGGAGAGGTTTAGAATTTGTTTCATAGGAATCCTAAACTCGGTAGGTATATCGTTTATTTTAACTCACAGTAATCAATAAGTTTTGGCCTTTTTTCTCCTAAGCTCACGAAGTCTAATAGCATCCTTTCATTGACTATTTTTAAGATGAGGTTTGCGATGTTGAAAGTTGGAGTTGTAGTTTGGATCTTGAACCAGCATGAAGTAAAATAGTACAGTAAAATGAAGAAGTCCAAAGTGACATGTTCATTCGTTAGGTTGTTTGCCCACCAGCATGTTGTCAATGTAATACCCATTCTGAACCATGAATGTACTAAAAATGCAATTTCATATACAAGAATCGAGCAATTGTTTTACCCACAACAAGATAACCCAAGAGCTCGCTGACAATTATACATCATCACCGCCTCCTGCCATGTTGCTAGGCAACCAGACCCTGCTATGCACTTGTTAAAACTTCCATGGTGTCCAGCTGGTCCAGTTATTCCCTTATCACAGGTACAGTACAGGCCCATTACACTATGGGGTGCAGCACTCAAGGGTCTGAATCTAATCAGTGTATTATGCTGTCGGTCATCCCTTGGCATTGAGAAGTCCTGAACATTCCTGCTGCGGCCAGACAGTCCGCTGAATGCACATATGTCTGCAGTCATATGGACATGGTGATTACTTGTTTCACAGTTTGCTCTTTAAGTGAGGCCAGAATAGTTTCTTCTGGATTTTGCATATACAGTACAACAATATGCATTATATTAACATGGAATTGCAGATATTGTGTTGTGTTTGTGCATGCAAGAGGCAGTGCGTTGTGGTTGTGCAACTCCAATAGTTTTGTGTAAGATTTGTGAGTGTGTAGACGCCCGTTGTTCCTCAAACGGCGGTGTCCTTAATGATCTCTGTGACATGATTCGATTGGCACCATGTCATTAGTGCTGTCAAACAGGTGTGAATCATTGACGGTTCAATCACAAGACTGTGGTGAAAGTGTCATATGTAAACACTACGACACATTCGTATTACAGCATGGCCAGGGTGAATTTTTAGAAATACTTGGGACAGTGATACCCAGAGAGGAAGAAAGGACGGTGGTAGGTCGAGATTCTGGGTACCAAGCTCGAAGCAAAAGGCTTTACCTTCGTCTGGCTGCAGCTCGCTCATCAAGTTCTCTTTGCTTATGCATGTAAACAAAGATGTTACATCTGCGTGTCTTAGCCTGTGCTGCACGATGCAGCTGTACCTTATCCAGGACAAAGAGATCCAGCTGTGTCTCAGTTTGCTTTGACAGTGATTGTTGACAACATCCACACCTCCTGTCAACCCTCATCTCCATGTGCGCAGAGGCAGACGTAGTTTAGAGTGATGGTATCGTTTCCACCATCGTGTTGGTAGCATTTTAATTAAATTGGGGGTGTCTATCCATTGGAATTGCTCTGTGCCAGCGAGTCTCCCACCAGCCAATGTTTTTATCGTCTTAAATGCAGAGCCAATTTCAAAATACGTTTTGCGGATGTTGGCACTCTTTCAAACCACAACGTCATTTAGGGTTTGGCTTTATGCACTGATTTACCTCAAATGGGCTGTAGTTGGCGACGATTAGTTGATGGATGAACATGTGAGAGGCTTTTCAGACAAGCTGACCTTTGCGACTCTCTTTTTCTTGATAATTTCACAACATTATCTGTAAATTGAATGGAAACTGTTCATGGTCTCTGTGCCTGCTACTCTACAAAAGTGGCAGTAAATTAGTGGAGTGAGGGTAGATAGTATTAATCTTTTAATCCATTATCTGCTCAGTAAAAGAAGGCCAGCCTGAGGACTGACTTAGTTTTTTGTAATTGAGACAGTGCTTTGTTTTTCATCGTTACAATCCTTTGCAAAAATTTGCAACAGAGCTGCAAATGAATGTTGCAGCTCTGTCGCATGTTTTCAAGTTCATGTCCTCTAAGAATGATTATGTAAATCCATATCTCCACAAAGTTCATTTGAATTCTAAACCTGTGTTTTTTTTTCTTTATCACTGTGTGCATGTCATGAAAAATGCCCATGTAAATGTTTGCTCTTCTCTCCCTCTTGCCTTTCTGCATTTCTGAGATGTGTCTTGTATATTCAGCACTGGTGTGTAGTTGGTGTTATTTGCCAACTGTATTTTTAGTTTCTCTCTCATTTCCCTCAATGGTTTCCCGCCGAGCTCTGACTGGCTTTCTGTGCCCGCCATAGACGAGAAGAGCGTCCACAGAGCGGAAACAGATTGCCCATGTTGTCAGTATTCTGAATTACAGGATATGTTCTGTGCTGAGCCCCAAAACTGGCAGCTGTGCGTGGCTAAGCAGACAGACACACTCACCGGGAGGAAGATGGAGAGGCTATAAATACACAGGCTAATGAGTTTGGTGTTTCTGCTGGCCTTGTGCTCTCTTTCCTGCAGCCATGCCATCTTTCACACGCATAGTGTACTGTAGACGTGATTGATTGCAGGATCAGGTAACTCGGCAATTAACGCAGTACCTCTAAAAGTAATTACAGTCTCCCGAGATTTTGAGTTCAAATGCACTGAAGCAGAGTGTAGAAATGTAATTGTATTTGACAGTAAATGAAATGTTTGATTGATCCCTCTGGATATTGATTATTGATCCTCCGAGGAGCAGTTCTGTAATTGCTTGAGTTTTCTTGTAAATCGTATTTTCGAAGAATACCTCTGACAGTTTTGAAAATGATATGGGTTTTATCCAAGCAAGTTTCTGAACACATGGAACAGAGTGTTCCCCTCAAAGCGACTCTGCCAGATGTGCTGGACACTGGCAGCTACCACCCAGGTTACTGCTGAATGCGGCGAAGCAATATACTCGGGGTGCTCACAGGATGATCCTGTCAGAATTCTGTGATTTGTGAACCACTGTCACTTTAATGCTTGGAAATTGAACATGCCTGGTCAGGGCTTATCAGTAGATTGCTATAAGGCTGTAGCCGAGTGCTGCTGTCAGTCTGCAAAGTCAACCTGGTGCTCAGAATTTTTGAAAATGTAATGATTTTTTTGTTTGTTTATTTTTTACAAAACCGTCGTCAAAATTGTGGAAAAACATGATGTCCTAGATTACATATTAGAGGTCTCCTGAACCAAGTCGAGTTGAGCAATATTCTGGCTTTGTTTCTTTTCTATTCTTGGAATCTGATGACACTGTGTGCCATCGATTGAGATTAACTGGATTTGACAAAGCTCATGGACCAAAAAAGCACAAACTCAAAAAAAAATGCTTTTGGCGTCCCTAGCGGGTACTGTTGATTCCCTCTGTCCTCGTGCCAACTTGCATCATGCTTCGCTTTGCTCTCATTGATGTGAAAATTGTCCTACAGATATGAGAATATCAACGTATGTGTGTTTGTGTTTAATCGACAGGGCTTGGTTGCTCAACGCACCTGCTCATTTGTGTGTGCATGATGTGTATTTAATGGGTTTTTTTTAATGTATTGTCTTCCCTTTCTCTGTTGAACCACCTGTCTGAAGTAGCATCTGAACTTAATATGACCGCTGGTGCAGCTGGGTTGTCGCATTGAGATGAAAGGAACGCGCCCTTTTTTGTGTATCCAGCACATTTAAATTGTATGAGCTTGTAATTATGCTATGACGTAGCTTCGGCGAGCTGATTAGAAACTGATCACAATGCAGCTTATGCTCTTGACGCTACAATCGGGATAGCTGGCGTAAATTCATTTATTCAATCTTTGAAAACCATACCATCAGACCAGCGCCAATTCCCATCCCTGGTACTGGTTTCTCCCCCTCATTTTATGATGATCCTGGTTTATTAAGGCGCCTATACAAATCGTTGGTGCAAAGGAGGGACGAGGTCCTGAGAGAACAATTTGAACGCGTGGGAGTGCCGCGTCTCTCCTCTCACATCACCAGTCGCGTCTCTTCTGGCCTCTTTTCCACACTGAACCCCTCTGAGATTTACCGTAACCCGACCAGGAGAATCGGGGAAAAGAATGAAGTCTCGACTCGTTTTACAGTCCTCAGTGGCCCCAGTTCACTACAAACCAAAGCCTGCGTATCCATGACAACGCTCAGAAGGGATCCGCTCTCAGCCATTGACTCTTCTCAGTCTGAGTGCTGAGGGAGGAAGTGGCGATAAGGACAGATTCAATTCAATTTGTGGTGAATGCTTGCTTGGCCCTCCTGTGAATGCAATAAGTAGGTAGACCTTCAGATACACAGGAGCAAAGCCTGGAAAACTGGAAGAGGCGGAGAGAATTTTGTCGTCAGCTCCCCTCTGATCCACTGAGACATCTTTTTACCGTGGTGCTTCGGTGGGCGCGCTTCCTCCTTTCATTTAATTTTGTTTCAAGTGCTTTTCCCGGGAAGATGACAGCAATTGTTGCCTTTTCCTCCTTTAGCCTGTTAAAACAAAATGATGGCTTCACTCACGGGTAAATCTCAAATTTGAGACGCCACCGCTTGTTTAATATCATCGGGGCGTTCTTTTTTGTCAACATACACAGAACAAGTGGCTGCTGCGAGGTAAAAGCGAGTCAAATGGAGTGAAGTGTAGCCCACACATGCTTTACAACTCCTCCTGAACACCTGTATGTGGTGTGTGTGCAGGTGTGTGTGCGTGAGCGTGCATGAAGCATGCTGCAGGATCTGTGTAGAACAGGCTGTGCTCCCACAAGAGGAGGGAGCAGGTGTTTGTGACGTTGGCCTATAATCCCGATCATGTTGACCCAACTCCGAACAAATCAATACACTTTTCCATATTTATCTTGTTAGCCAGACAGAGCAGCATCTTGTATGCGCACTCTCATCTGCTGGCTTCCGTGGATATTTTTTGTTTCAAACACTGAAGCATGATGGGATTGCACCTCTCTTGAAACCTGCAAGGTTTTCTCAGTTATTTCTCAGTTGAAATTAATGTGCCCCAGTAGGCTCTAACTAAGTAGTGTTTTAAAAGCTGAAAATTGGCTTAATGGCCATGGCCATAGAGGAGGTTATTTTCGCAACACTCGGTTTGATACCAAACAAAAATTCAACATCATAAACACATTGACCTTTCAACATTACTGCTTCTTGTCTTATCGTCTTGGCTCAGAAAATGTCAAGTTCAAATAGAAATCAAAGCATTTCATTTTCTATATCGGCAAATAACAAATGGCAAGTCTTTTAGTGTTCTAGATGACCCCCGCGCAGGGTTTCTTTTCAGCGCATGGGTGCGGGGTTGGCATTTTGATCGGAAAGGCTACGAGGAAGAAAGGATGTAAGGTGAATGTGAACCTCGTGTTTCAGGTAGAGGAGGTGGTGGACGTCGGGACCTTTCCTGAGGAGGACATCCACATTCCCAGCATCTACGTCCACAGGATTGTCCAGGGAGGCAGTTACGAGAAAAGAATTGAGGTATGATGCCGTTATTAATTGAGTCAGAACCCAGAACAATCAGGGTGCACAGCATATAACATTGGCAGAACTCACATATATGTATTCCACTTAAGCTTCACCATTAGAATCTCTGTATGCACTCTTTCTATCTCTCTTTATTTCCCTATGAAGAAACGCACAGTGAAGAAAAGCCAAGAGGAGAAGCCCAAACCAAAGAAGGACTCTGATATCGTCCGTGAGAGGATCATTCGCAGAGCAGCTCTGGAGTTTGAAGATGGCATGTATGGTATCCTTTAGGAGCCGAGTGGGAACAGCCTGTGAATACCACCGACCTTTTCAATGCTCGATTTTGTGTAATTATGTGGGGAAAAATGACACAGAACAATATGTTGTGCCTTTCTGACACACTTGACAAAACTTATTTTGCTTTATCAGAGCCAGAAATGTTGCGTAGACCTCAGCCGAAAATCATTTATCAATATAGTGATCATTTGAAAGCTGCTGTGTTCTTCACAGAATTTCTAGTCTCTGCTTTGAGACTTTGAAAAGCAAGGAGTGTTTTTACATCCGCATCATTATATCAAACAACAGTAGTTTGTTTTTTTGAGCGGTCAGTTATGATTTCTCTAACGGCTAGATACCAGTAATTTGTATTATTTTTCTCTGTTATATATGATTCAAAGTGACGTTGTGCCCCTTGATTGTAAGCCAATCAGCAAACCTCGGTATTGGTATCCCCATGCTGGCCAGCAATTTCATCAAACCTGACATCACTGTACACCTCCAAAGTGAGAATGGAATTTTGGGACTGGTAAGTCTTGCACACAGTTAAGATAAAAGGAGTGAAAATTTCAAACTGGTTCCGTGATGAATCAAGCTGTCGTGTTTCTTTTGGTTTTCAAAATGGCAAAATTCATCATAGCTGCGTGATCTTTCAGTTCCAGCTTTTGTTGATGTGCGTAAACGAACAAGTTTTTCCCGGATGAGTCCCTAGCTGAAAACTTAATTTCAAATGTGCTGGGTTTGTTATGTAACAGATTGTGGCAGCTCGACACTCCATCGTCAAATTTCCCTTTTCACAATCCTCATTAGCTGGCTGAGCCATGAACAAAGGCTGCTGCTGCAATTGAAGGACGGTCTTATCACCAGTGTTGACAGGAGAATGTAGGCGGCTACGCTGATGCATTATTTGACAAACTTTCACTTAATTATGTATGTCAGTTTTTAAGAGCGACTGCCAAGTATTGTCCCCTCTTAAACCTTACTCGGTTTATGAGCGCACACATGAAAATGAGATTCTCCTCCTCCGTAGAGAATGAGTGTTTCGTTATTTTCAAAGGCACGTCATACCACTCTGGTGAAATCACAGTAGACATACATACATACGATACATGCACGCATACATCATATACTGTATATATACATACTATCTATTCTATTCAGACATATGCTGAATGCACCTTTTTGGAAGATGCCATTTCCACAGGCATTTCCTCAATTGGCAGGCTGTCATTGTGCTCACAACACAATGTGATCATTTGCATTTCTGCCATAGCCACAGTGGAGGATCCATAGTCAAGAGGAATGCATTTTTGCCGAGGGAGAGTGGTAAATCAGAGATATGAGGTTTTGTCAGTGTGTTGAAAGAGCCATGTAGAGTATATGAGTGATGTGTCTGTGCCAGGCTACACGTAGACGCTCCTCACCTTCTCTCTCAATACACAGGGACCATACCCTTCAGAAGATGAAGTCGATGCAGATCTGATCAATGCAGGTAAGGTGTGGGCTGAAGCAAATCATTCACTGGACCCAAGATTTGATATGTGGATAAATGTGTGGTGTGTGTTTTTAGCAAAATATCTAACAACAGGTCATCCCCATTCCTGTGAATGACCTCGATATCTCAGATATCATTAAATTCAAAATCTACAATTGCTGATCTTTACTTGTTGCTGATGCATGGCTCGTCTTGCCTGGTGTCAAATGTGTCACAAATCCTTTGCACAGGAAAGGAGACGGTCACTGTGCTTCCAGGGGCTGCCTATTTCTCCAGCGATGAATCATTTGCTATGATCAGAGGGTAAGATAGACAAGTCTGCAAATCCATGAACTGTACCAGGCGCAGGATGGGCACCTGGTTTTTCACCATTTCACACAAAATGTCTAGCAGAATCTGAAAAAAAATTACATCGATGTTGTCTTTATGCTAGACAAGGACATTGTTTTAATTATCTGATGTTATATGCTGGAGAATCTGAACTTACTGGCATCAGCGCTGTGAGACAGAGAATGTGGCAATAGTCCCTTGTTCCCTGCTTCTTATTGATTTGCTAGATGTCTTGCGTCGCCCACCCAAAGTTCCTGCTACATCAGTTCTGTTTGTCCACCCCGTAGAAATCCAATAGGCCTCATAAATAGTGCTGTCCAATCACACCGGCAGAGCCCAGAATGAGCCGTGCGCACTCTCAATTCATCTGGGTGTGAATGTGTACGTGTTTGCAAAGTTGAGAGTGGAAAGAACAACTCATAACAAGACAAGAAGAATTGTTGTCCTCATTATTTATATTTCAGTCCAATTATTGGCAATGTTTCATTAAGACATGTTTGTATAGAGATCATTTGTGTGTGTGATTATGCAGCCTTGCACTTCCATGCCACCGCACAGCCACAATAGACACGCTACAATGGTGATGATCTTACAATATACTGAGGCAGCCAATATGTTGCATAATGGAAAATATCCCTGATAACCACAAATGTCTTGCTAATCACAATACTTGTAGTGATAAGTGCAGCGTTACATGAAAATGGGTAAAATACTTACGTACGTTGCTCAACAGTCCATAGACAAGGATCAGTCTATGAAGTGTAGTTGGAATCAGATTAAGGAGTGAAGGAGTGTCCAAGAGAATAACAATCTCTCAAGGTGCCCTGTTAATGGAAAACAACATTTTGTTCAGTGTTTTTTACTCAAAAAAGTCTACTTGCTTTTTCCTTATTCCTGGTTTTGGATATGAAGACGCTCACTGCTTTGTCCACTGTGAGTCGAGGTCCTCTTTAAAATTCAAGGTCCTGATTTTAATCTGACTTCTCACATCTGCCTTTCTCAGATGTCCTTGAGCGAGATAGCAGTGCCTCCCCGTTCGCCTTGACACGAGATGTCACCGTGACAT
This sequence comes from Carapus acus, assembly GCA_900312935.1. Classification (NCBI taxonomy): domain Eukaryota; kingdom Metazoa; phylum Chordata; class Actinopteri; order Ophidiiformes; family Carapidae; genus Carapus; species Carapus acus. Next base: position 23,047 of record OMPJ01046256.1, on the reverse strand, counting down.
TTGAATTTGGCTCCGTATGGATCGATAAAGTTCCATAGAGTGGATAGAGGAGTTTTGAAATAACCAACGACCTGTCTAGAATGCCACACACATTGATTCAGCATGTACAATATATTAATATCGCAACAGGCTTTTATCCAGACAAATTTAATGCCTCCGCACAAGGAAGATAATTTGCACAATGTCAGCCGCAGCATGTGTGATTTGGTAACCAAGAGTTTGACATTTATGGAATCAGAACACGTCTTACAGTGTTTTTCATTACAAGTCGTAGAAGGAAATACCTGAGGTGTGGAAAAAAATTCACGCCACACACGACCTAATTTCATTCCTCATGTAGGCCATCATTTTTATCCTTTCCAGGCAATGTTGAGTTAAATGTTGACATTGTTTTGATAATTTACAGAGGACGTATGAGTGGAAACGACTTGGAACCTGATGGCTCTGCTTCCTCCTTGCTTTGCTTTTCCCAGAGGTCATATCAACCTGACGATGCTTGGAGCCATGCAGGTGTCAAAGTTCGGAGATCTTGCTAACTGGATGATCCCAGTAAGTTTTATTACTTTTGTGTATTATTCTGTTTATTATTCTGCCTGCTCCTCCAGTAAATTGTTACTGAGGATGTTGGGCTTGTAAATGTGAAGATCTGTCTGTGTTGGCTGCCGTTGTTGCATATTCTTTTATTTTTACTGTACTCCACCCATGTTGCGCTCCTTCCATTCCCCTGGGAATAGAGGGTTTCTTTGTATACCCTGCCTCAACCTTAACGCCCATCAACTGAATAAGCATCTGTTGTTTATTTATCAGTAGCCGCTGGCATTTGGTTCGAACACTCAATTGAAATTCATTGGTCACTGATATCAAGCTCAGGCCTCGGTTGTGTATTCAGTAGCATGCAGATGTGCAGCGAAAACGTTCTGAGTGATACAGTTTAATGGGTGGCAGACATTATTACTAGATATTTCATTAAGTCAGTTCGTCTTAAGGTCATAGCAGCCGCCATTCCCCTCTGTGATTACCAAGGTCAAGAACCCATTAAGAGCCCATTCAGAGTGTGGGAGGACTCGACAAGAATGCCCCTCGGCAGGCACACAGCTGTTTTCTGCTCGAGTGAAGTAGATATGGGAGCTGCAATACAGCATGTTTTGCCTGGCAAGTCAGACAAAGTATTGAAATGGCTCTCAGTGAAGTATCAAAAATCACTTTTGAGCACGTGTTTGTTTACATCTGTGCTTATTTGCCTGTATGTGTCTGTAAATGTATATGTCTACCTATTTTTGTTGTGCAAGCATGCACTGATATACAAACCTTCAAAATTGGAAGTGGTTTTCGTTTCAACCTTTTTTGATGACCGGCGTGTTTGTCCTCAATTGTCGTCACGTAACCTGTGCGTTATTAAATGCATGCATGCACGTTTTAGCGCTCATCATGCAGGTTGTTATTCCAGCCTGTCTCTTTTGAAAAAATTGGAAATGGTGCAGGAGCCCATGCACACGTACCATTGTCCTCACCTACGCCTCAGTTTCATTATGCCTTTCTTGTCAAAGGATAGATGATGAGAGTCACATCTCCCACCTTCTGTGATCATGAAAATTATTTGCGTCTAAAGATGGGCACAGAGCATGAAATTGGAAATGTTTCAGGTAGGAGTCGGAGATACAGTACTCTCATCCCAATACTGTGGATTTTGATATGCAAAACACAGATGAACATATTCTGTCTGAGGGCTCAGTAAAACTTTAACATCTCCATTCGCTATAGAATTTTAAATTTCTTGAGAGAGGAAGAAAGAAAGATGTGAAGAGCTCGTAAAACAAAAAGGATGGCTGCTGCAATATGTGCTGTGTTATTAATTCAGCTTGCACAGCGCACACAGATTACCATTTATCCTCATGTACATGCTCCCTTGCAAATACTTTAAATCCTACATGCTACATTTCCCCAACAAGACAGACTTAAAATGTGGATAGAGTCAGGAATTGGACCAGTTTTTAATCATTGTTTAAATCTGTATTATATCTGGTGAAATTTGATGAAATATTTGACAGGGGAAAATTAATTCCCAAACCTCTTTGATAGATAAACTGACAGAAGCCATGGCAGACACTTCTCAGTATCCAGACATGTTGTAAATGCTGCCAACCTGCTGCTGTGATTAGATCTGCTAACTGCAGTCACTTAAAAATAAGGCCTGATGGCACTTATCAGAAGTACTGCTAAATGGCTCAGTCTAAAAACTGTGTTAATTTGCAGCTGCGTCTTATAAACCTGTGAATTCAGCCTGAAATTTCTCTTACACAGTGGTGTACGTCATTATGTCCACCCATCTGTGAAGCAAAGGATTGCACAAATTTTTGATGTTGAGTGTTTTCGCTGCAGCACAGTTGCGTGAAATACAACATAAACAAGTGCGCTTTCAGGTTTCCTTGAACACGCTGCCCATTATCCTCTCTGTCAGTTGTGTCTCTCACTGATGCTTGTCATTAGTTGTCGGGGTAACGAAGGCCTGTGGCTGTCTGTCGCTATATTATTAAAGATAAAGCAATTTGTGGCAGGGACATAGGATTGTCATGGTATTTTGGGCAGGGAGAAGTGAGACAGTTGGGCGAGTTGCAGTTCTTTCTTTTGTGAGGGGTGTCCTTCTCTGCTGGATTTGAGCCACTGTTGAGAAAGGAAGCAATTTGCAGCCATCAAGGACACAAGGATTTATTCAAAAATACATTCCACACCATTACGGACCTGCAGTGGGAGGTGTAACGTGTATGGTGGCACGTATATTGCATCGCAGCACCTCCATTTCTCTGCCGATACAGATGTTTTATTTTAGCGCTGCGGCTTGATGGTCCCTGTTGAAAAGCATTATTTTCTGTTCCATTACCGGTACTGATTTCTACCCTCACGTGTCATGACAGGTGACACAGCAGCACGAGCCCCCCATTTCACAAGGCTTGTGTCAGGCGGATTCTGTAATCAGCAATCAGTGCAATCCCACTCATCGCTTTCCCTTTTAAACACATACATCTCTATGCCTTTCCTAACATGTGTGTAATGCCATTTTAGGATTAGCATATGTGTAGGCTCCTGAGAATACAAAGGATAGGAGGAGGTGGGAGCAGATGATCTACTGTGGTGACCCCCAAAGGGAGCAACTGAAAGAGGGAGAAGATATTTGAAGTGTCCTCTACATGTGCCTGCCAGTGGCAAAGATTTGGTTGAGGGCTAGAATTTGTCCTGATTTTCAGGTGTCCACATAACCCTCACTGCTCAAATTATTGCAGGCGGAAAGACTGAAAGCGAAGGGGGACTCAAAATCCTTTGAGGGGTTCACCCAGATCAGCCAGCATGGTTTTTGTCTAAAAGCTGTGTTGATTAGATGTCTAAATTATTCCTGCCCTTGTTGGGCACCGAGCCTTTATAGATTTCACCTTGACTGAATGCCAAGGGCCTCATTCCTGCGCGTTGTGTTGGTAGAGGGCCAGATACTATGGCATCCCCCCAGATTCATAATTCTACATAAATGATGAAATGTTTTGTCAGCGTATAAATAGTTCAATTTGCTGTGATTTTAATGGGAATAAGCAAAGTGCATCAGTCACAGGTGGGCAGATTTACTGTTGATTTGGAACACCACTAGCCACAACAAAATTAATTAGCCTCACGACTGCAAGTTCCAAGTGAAAATGTAAACAGAGCTCAATAGAAACTAGCAAAATTTACTTTGTAAAGCAGCCACCTCTGTCTAACTTGATTTAAAGTAAAGCTGTTAAGTGTTCTATGCATCAGTGTCTGCTATACATGTTTCAAAATTTCCTCCATGCGAATGTCAGCAGCCTCTGCATGCCAAAATGCTTAAGCTTATGCAGCCTTGATTAAGAGGGAGGCCTTTTCTTCACACCATGACAAAGATTGGATGATGTACTGTATGTTTGATCGTTGGCAGGACATTTTCTGTGTATTTGTCATGCATGCAACAAAAATAGCGCATCTGCCTCTTATATTTTTATTTTATATGTGCATCACTGCATGATTGATTCTCTGTAGCAATTCACACTGGTTTACATTTGCATTTTCTCCACAAGTCATTTATGTCCAGGCACATGTCTCTGGCGTTTCTGTGAAAGCTAAAGGTTTGAAGTTCTCCCAGAACTGCCTTTCACTGTCTGTGCAATGTCATTGCCTCCAAAAAGAGGCTCCTTTCAGAACTTAGAGGTCATTTTTTTACTGGTAGTGCATCTTTTATTTAGAGTACGCCTGCATTGGATCATTAAAATCTGGGACAAAAATATAAACTCCTAAGCACAGGGTAACCTATTTGTCATTGCGGTTGGACCGCTCCTAGACAGGTAAGTGCCCTTGATTTTTGGCACGACCGATACACAGTCTGAAATGAGTCCAGCCGAGACCCGTCGGCATAAATCTTTAGTTCAACGAAAGAAAATTTCTGAAAAGAATGATGCAACATCTTAGGCCTAACCGTTTCGTAGATTTGCCTCTAACATGAAAGGTCACCCACCGTGTTTCTTTGCCTTCAGCAAGAGTAGGATTGGCTTAAGATGTTACCATGCCTTACTCGTGGTCTGTTTTATGTCTGCCTTTGTCCCCCGCAAAGACGAAATTTGGGTGGTCACTGAAAAAAACAACCCTGATTTGAGGCTCATTTGGATGCAAGCCCAGACCAAGATCCTTGGCAGGCAATTTGGTCACAACACAATTCAGTGGGCTTGGCAAAGGAGTCCTAGATAAGTACTGTAATTAAATTCCCGGACCTGTCGGCATCTCGTGGACAATGTGGTGTCAGAAATGAAGATGGGAGGAAATGGTAGTAGTTTCTGCTCATGGTCTGTCACTTAATGTCATGTATTGAATGCTAAAACATAACTTTTAGACTCCAAACACATTTTGGTGTGCTGTAAACTGCACATTCCGAGAATGCTGCGGTGTGTGTAGGAGGCATTGGTGGCCGTAGATTCAAATTAACTCTGCTGTGGCTTCGCTCATTTACATGATGAGTGTTAACTGGAAAAAATGCCAGAGCCCTAAAACGGAACACCTCACACTACAATTTTCAGAGGGATTGCAAAATTCAAAACCTAATTTCCATGAATGATTGAACATGTTGTGTATTTTAAACTGACCAGATGTCGTCTGTGGAAGGCGAAATGTCGCACTATTAGCAATCAACACTTTTCAGATTAAATAGCGCGGAAATTGTATCAGAAAAGCGGTTTCCTCGAGTGAGGTCTGAAACGGAAACAACGGCAATAACACTGGTGCAGTATTGCGTGATGTGCTCCTGTTTTCTGCCAAACTCTGCATATATTTGCCGCCTGGATAAACTAAATGTAGCCCTTCCTCCTATTTGTGTGCCTCCACATTTCTTTTACCTCAACACCACCTCCCCTAACCATCACTCCACACTCTGCTGGTATCTTCTCCACCCAGCTGGTCTTGCCCGAGGCAGCCGGCATCCCTATGATGCGCCGTACTTGGCATATACATACCCTGCGGTTAGCAAGTGGAAGGAAAGCTGGCTCTTCATGTGATTGATGAGTAAATGGGATTTTAATGCTGTTACTCCGCCATTACCCTTTGGCCATATCTGCATGTCAGGCTCCCTTATTCCAAAGCCATCCTTATTGGGAACAATGAAGCTCTTGAAAGAATTTGGCAGTTTTGAATTGCTAATGAATTTACAGGTTGCATATTTAAAAAGAAATAAAACAAAGCCTTTGAGATGCTTTATGGTCGTGCTGCGTATTGTTTTCCTTTTTGGAACATGGTTGGAGTTGGAGTAAATGAAGTCATTTTTGTACTTAACAATAAACTTTCAGGGGGCTTACAAATGAAGCGGAACATGTCGCAATGGCATTCTTTATTTATTCTTTGCGTAACAGCGTTAATTTCTACCTTCCCCATAGGGTAAGATGGTGAAAGGAATGGGCGGAGCCATGGATTTGGTGGCAAGTGCCGGAACCAAGGTGGTGGTGACCATGGAGCACTCAGCTAAGGTTTGTGTGTATACAATCGTTGTTATGAGGAGTATCTCGGTTGTCTCCCACATTCGTGCCAGCAGATGCTAATCCTCTCCAGTCCCTCGGTAATGAGAGTGAGTGATTATGGATCAGTCCGTTAACGGGTTGCTTAATGCATCTTTACCGGCGTGTGCCAGCTCATCCAGATGACTCCGTGCGCACTAACTGGCTTCCGTCCATTTGTCTTCATCTAATTTAAACACAAGTCCAACGCCCAACTGTTGTGTTCTGCTAAAATTCTCGACAAGTTAACCTGGCGCAGCATTTAAAGATGCGAGCGAGAGCACAGCGTGACCTACGAGGGGGCAGTTGAGCTGAATTGCAGTATTTTTAGATGGTCCAGACCGACTTGGTGCAAGGGCAACAGAACATTGAGGAAAACATAATGTTTTTTTCGCCCTTAATGGGAGCCTGTCTGGCGCCCAGCAACAGTCCAGATGGCGCAGCAGGTGAGCATAAATTTCCTACCCCGAAGCCTGTGTTCATTCACAGAATGGCAGCAGGGCGTATGCATGATATATGATGTGAGCTTCTTTGGCTAGGATGTGAGGCATTTGTATGTCTTAGAAGAGAGTTGGCGGGGGGTTTGACAGAGATACAACCCCCTCCCCCCTAAGCTTAATCGTATAGGAGGAGAATATATGAGGCACTGCATTCCAGAAATCAATGAATTACAGTGAAAAGTGAGTTAGAAGCAAAAACCGCTAAGTCTCGCCGGTCCTCACTGCCTGTCCTATCGGTAGCTGCTCTAACCCGCAGGCCATGTCTTTACAGGGCGGAAAACACAAGATACTGGACAAGTGCGTCCTACCGCTGACGGGAAAGCAGTGTGTGGACCGGATCATTACGGAAAAGGTGACGCCTACATTTCATTTGCTAATGTGAGGTCAATGAAGGACAAGGAATAAATGAATGAACAAGTGCACAGCAGCACTGACCAGACGAAGACATGGAGATCTGTGTAAACAGTCAGACTGCAGTTGCTAGCTGTAGATCCATACCTCATATTGTTTTTTGTTTTTTTTAAAGTGAATTTGTGTGGACAGGAATTTCTATTCTACTTCACACACATATTTTCTTTTTCAGCAATCGATAACATGTAGAGTAACATAGGCAGCACAAGACCAGCTCCACAACCTGTGACTGTCTCTAGATTAAATCACTGTCACACGAATGCACATGCAAAAGCAACCACACGGTGACTGATCTGGATGTGTGATGCAACAGACTGACATGGGTAGATCGAAATTACATTTATTTATTCTAATCCAGTTACACGGTCCTCTCCAGAGGAGGCGAGGTATTGATTTGATGTTTTTGTTTCGTTTGTTTTTAGCCTGGGTGCGCCTTCCTGTGATTTCATTGTGATGAGTGCTACACAGTTTGTTTTTGGTATTTCATAGGTGATCTTTGTATTTGTTGTTCGTCAACCCAGCCTTCCTTTCTTTGTGATATCGTTGACTCAGATTTAATAACTCAGATTTTTATCTCCTGAAAGTAATGGAATGATATCAACAAATCAACAACAACAAATAACAACAAATCAAATAATCGCTTATCAATCCTGCTCTGTTGTCATGTTTTCATCAAGGTTTAACACTCTGAATTGCTAAATTTGGACGAAGTCGTTAGATTTCCCTTTTTAGTGAGATTAGTTTTCTAATATACGCTCATTCCTCGCTACAATCCCCTGACATTTTCTTACAGGGTTGTTTTCCTTCTTGAATGGACAGCTGCTGATTTGCTTTGTTATGGAGATTGCATAAATTATGCGGAAGTATTAGTGTTGATTCCTGCAGTAATTTCTTTGTTTTTCCAAAGCCACATCTGTCACCTTTGGTGCAGTTGTCATTGAACAGAGACAAAGAGCGATTTGTTGATGCTGAAGAAATATTGTTTTCCCAATATCATGATGAATGAGTACAGATTTATCTAATCCCACTGTTAAATTGGAGCAAATCTCAAAAATAACAATCTCCCAGTGCTATGATGGCAAAATTATTGTGCATTTCTTTTGCACACAGATGTTTACAGCTCACACTGACCAACAGTTGTCATGTACAGTATATCCAAATGTGGATGCTAAACTGTAATTATTGTATCAGCCTGTTTCAGGTAACACAATGCCTGAAATTCACTGTACAGCCAGTTTTCTTGTAGCTGTTGCTGAGCTGAGTATCTACTGTAGGAGCAAACTGTTACAATTTACTTTTACTTAATTTTAAGATAGGAATTCACAGCATTCTGCATCTTGCTGTTATCATCCTAGATTGGCCACATTGTGTCAGATGTCAGAGAAGAAAGGCAAATGTTCAAACCAGCAGGACCCTGACTTAAACTGGTTATTGTAATGGGAATTGGCAACATCCTAGACGCTACTGAACCCTTAAGTATTAGGGAGAAATGAGAAAGGTCTTTGGGGAGTCCATGTTCCTGAGGGAGTGGCCAGCTGTCACTGAGCAAAGGCTCGGCAAAAAAAAAAAAAAAAAAGTCAAAAACAAAATGCAGTTTGCCATAATCACGTGAGGTGAGGAGCATCCACGTTTTCACAAGTAATCCCTGTCAATCATATGGATCATCAGCACATTTGAAAGTACCGCCACTCACCATAACAATGTTATGAAAAACAGCGCTAAAAAAGTCAAAAACTTAAGCTTTCAAAGTGATCGACTGAAGCATCACAGTCACTGTTCGTACCCATTGGCTGCCCTGACTTGGTTTTGCCTTTTCTTTGTATATGAGTTATCCAAATATTATTAGGACATTAAGTCTTATCTAGCCGCAGAAGTTAGTACTAATATCTCTGTTATTTCTGAAAAATGAGAGAATATTAGATTGGTAGTCATTTCTTGCCTTTTCACAAACAACAATGCAGTCTCTTCACACACTGTTCCCAGTTAATTGCCAGATAACCTTTAAGGGACCGTTGCTGAGTCACAGATGCAGCAGCATTCAAGAACATTTCCTTTGAGCACGTGCGAAAAGAGGGTCGAGGCAAGGAACAGTCAGGCGGACTTCCCTGCAATACTTGTTCATTCAAGCTCGCTTATGAAATATCGACGAGAGTTTGGGGAGAGAATATGAGGTGCCGATTGCAGAATTTGAATCCCAGTTACCTCTCGGTTGCTCAGAGGGAGAGAGAAAGGGTCGAAGTCAAGATTGCTGCGGTCACACTTGTTTCTCAGAAGTACTGTTCTGCAGTAAAACGTTGACCAAATGCTTTCAAAGAGGCATCAAACACATTTTTGTAGAATTGAAAGCTACTTCACACACTTACTCAATCTAAAAATACAAAGGCTTATCTTAGTGATCTCTCATTGTTCTCCTCAAAATAAATCTTTAAGTACAGTGTCTGTTGGACACGTGCATCTAAAGGAGATGAATTACATTTCTTTGAGAATACCAAACAAAGAGATTTGCAATCATGTGATTTTGCAATAATGATGAAAAGGCACAAAAGCTCCAAGGGAGGAGGATGTTGAAATAATTGCCTTGAAGTGCCTCTAGTTTTGTAGTTATGGCTTTTGCATCAGTGTGGTTTTTGGTCAATTTCCCCGTTATTTGTTGATGTTAAAAGCCTTTGGCACATGTTCATTGGAAACCTGAGCAGTCAGAGCTGCACCGGTGTTTCCGTGGTTTTTCTGCCTTATTCTTTTCTGCTGTGCTGGCTTTTGTTTTGCTCAACATTTCCCACCAAGAAGACGTCTGTCATCACTTATAAAGGTTAAAGTCTTTCCCCGACTGGGGGAAGGCTACCAGCACCTTCACCTCCCTCCAATCTTCCCCATTTCATGTCTGGCTGCTCATTCTCCCTCTGTACCCATTAGCGCTCTCTCCTCACACCACTCTCCCAATTTTTATGACTTTTCCAAGGATTTAGATGCAGTTAATGATGCAAGTCTGTTTTTTTATTTTGTTGTCACCACATCATATTTTCTTTTGCCTTTCCCGGTGTCTCCTGTTTACCCTCAGATCCTGTAGTTATTAAAATGTTGCGCCATTCAAAAGCGAATTCATCAGCCGAGCCCTGTTATTGCCACTCTACGTCGTCAGCAGTTGGCACCCATCCCTACAAATTATATTGGCCCTCAACAGAAATATTTTCCTTTAATATCTATCACTGCAATATGTCCGTTGCTTTGTACGTTCCTCATTAGTTTTTCCAAATTGGTGCCAAACCCACAGTGCTTTTTGTGGGGAGGTGGAACCACCAGAAATCAAACACAAACTCAAATCCAGAAAAGTCTGTTTGTGCAGGGTCTTTTTTTTTTTTCTTCTTTTAGTCTCTTGCTTATGTCGTCATCAAAATCGCTTGTATATACAAAACAATGTTAAGAGGTCCAAGAGAGAGCCAAGCTCCTCTGGGTAGTTCCTTTCCCTTTATACCGTCACCAAATAAGCCCTGAAATGACTTCTCCCAGCCTCAACATGTTAGCAAGGGGTCCAATAGCTGTGCGGTTGTCCTAAACAGTGTGAATATGATTTCAAACCTGCGATGGTCAGGAGCCGCTTGCCCCCGGCTGTCTGACTTGCTTGTTCATATAGTGGGTCCCTGTACCCTTTATTTCTCACAAGGGGACATTTTATGAACCCTTTTCTCTGTTATTGTTTCTTTTTCTAAACACAGTTGCCCCCCTTTTATAGAGCTGCTTGCTCCTTGACAGCACTGTCATTTAAATGATGGATTGCGATCTGTTTTTGTTCATGGTTAAATCGCATCGCCATTGCAGGCAGAGATGCAACTGATATTGGCCCGTTCACCAGCTCTTTAATATTTTCCTCTGTGCTGAGTAGTTATTGGGGAGGGGGAGTATATTTTCTTTTAAACAGAAGGAAAATAAAAATAATTGCCCATTCATAGACGGAGCACAATGAATTATTCATTCACTGTAATGGCGCCAGAAATGTGTGACCTGTGGCACTTTCAGTAATGGCTGCAGCGTCTCAGCCAGCATTTATGGCTTCAGCGCAGACATTTGCATCACTTGGCGCTCTTCTAAGTATTGTGAAATGTGCTATGATTATTTTAAAACATTGATAATTAAATTTCTCCACAGGGAAGTGGTAATTTGTCTTCATCATATTCCCTTTTGTCCCCAACATTAGTTTGGCCGGCTTGTTTACTGCTTGTTTTCTTTTTTTCCGCCCGCTGATATCCAGGCAACATATGTGGTGGGTTAGCGGCTTCTTAATGACTCGCATCAGTCTGCTAATGATGCTGGTGACACTAAGCATTGGAGAAAAGGTGATTCAGCAGATTGTTTTGCGCTTTCAGATAAGACAAAACAATTCTCTTATCGGTTGAAGGCAGAGCTGAGGAACGAGCAACGTATGAGGAAATGGTGCTGCGGCCGCACAACACTTTATTTTTTAGTCACAATTACTGAACTAATTTTGTGCTGAGAGACTACGGGGTATTAGAGGCAGCACTGACACGTATCATCACCATCCTGCAAAACCAGCCAAATCCACACGCTCGTCAGCCGCCGTTTCTGGGACAGTTCCAGCACGTTATGACAATAAGTTAATTTCAATTTATCACCGCGGACAGGTGTCACACTTAGATACGCATGCCAATGGCTACATTCCCCATAAGTCCTCGCCCTCTGTGACATTCCATCTGCCGGGCTATATTGGAGTGAGATTTTTGCCTCCTGTCCTGTCAGTGTGTGTGGCTCTAATGAGCTGAGAACCCCTGACAGGGTTTGCCTGGATGTTACTGTGGCTTAGCCTGTCAGTGAAAGAAGCACTGGGACACTGACATTTTTCATGCCATGTATAAATAGGAATGGGAATACCTCCTCTGTGTGAATATTAAAAGAGAAAAAAATGCATATGTAATTTACTATAGACGTTAACCATGTGTAGTACCGGTAAGTCAATTCTTACTTGCTTTCTCAGTCCCCGCAAAAAAGAGGAGTGAACAAACATTGTGAAGTAGATGTGCTTGTCACTCATAAGGCCTTTTCTGCATGCTTATGTAATGTAAACAGCTGTTCATAGACGATGACAAATTTCACAGAGAGGCTACTAGTAGCTGCTGGGGCAGTGTAATAGACATTTCAGTTTACAACAGGACACTTGATCGATCGCATGTGGGGAGCCAGATTATTCACTTCATGTCCTCATAGTTGCTCTTTGAATATCAGTGTTCCCCAGCAGGAACAAGTGCACAGTTCCTGGTAGCCCCAGTGAGGAACTTTTTGGTTCAAATGCCTGTAATTTTATAAAATACACACAATTTGCCAGCAGCAAACTGAAAGTGGAAAATTTCACCACCATTAGAAGTTCAGGGTACCATTTTTCAAAAGGCAAAGTCTGGTCTTTGGCCATTTCTTTTTATGGGATTTTTAGGAATGGGTAGTCATGCGATTACTGCAAGCAACCCGTCATCCAAATGTAATATATTTCTGAAATATGCCAGTATTTTTGATACCAGGGCATTATGCAATTGTAAGTAATAAATGGTGGAACAAAATCCAACGATCCAAGCAAACAACGCTTTTGTTGTTTCACAGCAGAGTTTAATTGACCGATTGAAAGACAAGCAAAGAAACATTGTCAGTCAAAGACAGTCAACCTGACTTCTACAATCATAAATCACTCTGTATATTTTAGCCTCTTACCATTCAGAATGCCGGTAATGTTCCTTGCTTTTCCTTACCTCCCTCCCTTTTTTCCCTTGCATTATTACCGTCTGATTTTATATTCCCTCTTCTCTTTCCCCCCTCCCCCACCCTTCATTTCTTTTTTTCTGTTTCCAGGCTGTGTTTGATGTTGATAAGACAAAAGGTCTGACTCTCATCGAAATATGGGAGGGGCTGACTCCCGAGGATATCAAGGCATGCACCGGCGCACATTTTGAGGTGAGTAGCTTAGCATTTGGCAGAAGGTATTCTTTTTTTTTTTCGGGTCTGACCTCAGCGGTCCCCAGCCGTGAGACATCTTGCGTCACCGCCGCCTCTCCTCCTCTGTGGCGCCCAATAGGTTTCTCCCAACCTGAGGCCAATGCAGCAGATCTAGGACGGCGCCTGTCTCCGAGGGAATGGAGGATTTTAACTTTGCAACACCTGCAATCTGCGTGATATTTGGATTCCGAGTCAGCCCAAAGCTAATCAAATCAGGCTGTAAAACACAAATGGGTTGAGTTCCTAAAAACTAACATGAAAGTACCATAAGGTATTACCGCTTGCAAGCGAGTTGGAATGGTTAAAGATGTATAGCTCATAGGTAATTACTCAGGCCTTTGAAAGACGGAATAGATTTTACCACGTGTTCAGCTTTAGATATGAGCCGATATTTATGTGCCTGTTACTAAAACGCCGCCGTCTTTAAATTTAAATAGCTGTGATTGATGACTGTTAATGAAACTCTCGCATCTCCTTTCAGAAGAGGAAATGATTAAGTGTTGTATACCTGTACATTGTGAATTTTGAACGCTCATTTGCATTTCATGCTGTTGATTCAATGGCCATAAGATGCTACTATAGGATATTTTGTCGATATAGCTGTAGAAAGATTAAACATGGCGTCCGATGTTAAATACCCAGTGTCGATTTGTTTGAAAGCGGGGCGTAGTCAAAAAGTCTGATTAAAATATGTATGCAGAATTGGCAATGATGAAGCCTTAACATTTTCTACTCAGACCCTCTCTGTGCCCTTGTGTTTTATAAAAATAAATGCAGCTTTTTGTTTGATGATTGGAACTATTGTATTTCCCTCTCATTTGGGTGTCCTGATGTTTTAAGTGCATTTGTTTGCGCTCGTTGATTATTCACCTCGTCCAATGACAAACACGGGAAAGCAAGCGACTGCTCTCCACACAATGGCTTTTGACTCTCCACAGGTTTCGAGAGTTCTAAATGTGAATGATGGGCTTGGATTGACATTCTTGATGTGATTTCTCCACTTGAGTGGAGAGACACTGCCGTTACCTGAGGGCCGTTGCATAACGGGAGAATGACGCCAATGGGCCTCCGGGCTCAAGATGAACAGGGTTGGAACATCAAGCAGAAATGGGGAAGAAAGTGACAAGGGTTGTTGCCAACGGCTGTTGATGTTAATCCTGCACATCCCTTTATAATCCAAGAACTCGGGTACCTTCTACGTCTACATGTTCTCCAAACCGACTCTTGAGCAAAAGAAAACAGAGCCGACGTGAAAGCATTTGCTTTTAAAACACAAAATGCAGCGATTCACGATTGTTTATTCGCTTTGTGTGCTCTAACATCTTTGGTTTTCCTCAGTAATGTGTTTGTATGAGGGAGCTTTCATCTGTTTGGCGAGTTTTGTGAGGATTCGTGACGGATTCGTAACGTATGAAGAGCCGTGATCGCCACCCAATGACCTCCTGTGTGGTTTTAGCGGAAGCCACCTTGAAATGCCATCAAGAGAGTCTTAAGCCACCATCATCGATGCCAGTGGATAAGAGCTCACCTCTGATGACGGCTCGCGCTGGAGAAAAGAAGATCACAGTTTCAGCTGCCCGATATTGGGATTATGGGATGGCCGGGCGAATCCTCTGCTCGGTGAGGTCAAGTGTACGGCACTTTCAACTCAAGGCGATGCGCGGCTCCCTCGTTTGTAGGAGAAGCTGAAAATGTGCCACTTCCTCCACGACCTGCAGAACAACCCACACAGTCGCCCACGCCTGATGTGTTTGGAGCCTCCATCACAACAGAGTGTTCGCTGACCTCTGCCGTCCCAACATTTTGTGTGGGGCGTTAAAGATCACCACACACAGATTGCAGTGAGCGCCATCACTCCAATGCCTCCACACCGGGAAGAAACCTCCACATTCAGGCATTGGGACCATGATGTCTTCTATATATTTACTCCTGTTACATAATTTGAGCTCCTTTATTGGCCTCCATCGTTTTTAGGGTGAAACCACGAGTTGTGTCTCCGTTCCACCGCGCGTCATGGACAAGCCTCGGCCCGTAATGATGGCATGATGATGGGGGCAATTTCCCTCCGTCTGCCCGCCTCTTGGTGAGCGCGCTTGCCCGCGGCTGGGAGCGCGCTTGGTGTGTGTGTGTGTGTGTGTGCGTGTGGAGGGGATGTACTCACACTCGGTCGCGCTGCTGGTGTGTTAGTGTGTACACGAAAGAGTGGAGGGGAGCGAGGGAGCCTGTTGATGTGTGTGTATGTGTGTGTGTGTGTTGCTGCGCGGACCGG